>WNWK01042661.1:0-15876 GCA_009830355.1 Cherax destructor | reverse complement strand
CAGGAATAAATCTCCCTAATACCTCAAATCCTCCTCCTAAAGGTACCAGTATGCACTTTAAAGACACATCCCCACGACATACCACTGACCCCCCTCCGCGGGGAAGTGTCCTTGGTCCCTGCTCTTCCTCATACATCAAATCTTCCCCAAAGAAAACAACACTTGAAACCAATATTTTTGGACGATACAACATGTCATCCCCCCACAAACCTTCCATTAATACCATTTTTGACAATTAATAAAAATATAAACATGGATGATTTAAATAAACTTACCCAAACACTGATAAGACCTTCATATTATGTTTGGCAACAGAACAGATGATCCACAATTAAACATTAAGATCAACTCTCCCTATTGCTAGACATAACGAGGAAAATTTCCCTGGGCCTTCCCTTGCCCAACCTGAAATTCCCCATATCCAACAAAAAAAAAAAAGTTCCAAAACTGGGGGATCCTCTCAAAATCGGTATTATGTACCACAATCACCCTCTCACACTATACTACTCCTCATCTACCCCTACCTCCTTTGCCATTTGTCATGGGGATCAACAGCAATTCCCCACCAAAAGCCAATAAAAACAAAAAAACCCCGTTATCACACAATCCCGCTGGGCAGCACCCCCCACTCTTCAGACCTAAACCTCTCACTGTCAGAACATCCATATTTATTTTCCTATCCCATTTAAGAACCTTTTTCCCAACCCCTGAGCAAAAACACTTTCTTGACAGTTGTGACGGACCCAAGACATAATACAGACTAAAATTTTTTGCATTCCCGTTCCGCTAAATCTTCAAAAATTCAATGCGAAAAAAGGGCCAAAATCTGGAACTCCTGCCTGAAACTCTGAACCAGCAAAACCCCCTTTTTCAAAAGCACCTTTAAAAAAACATCTTATCTCCTTACCCCCAATAGTTCCTACAAAACTACTTTATCTTGCACATATCCACAGCAAAATACCTTTTGATATCTGTGATTCCCCTTTTTTGCACTTTACAAACCACAGCAAAATCCCTTATTGATATCTGTGTTCCCCCTTAATTTCACAGTTCTACAAAATTCTAATAAAATATTCTCCATAATACTTAAGCTAGTCATAAGTTTGCCTAAGATATAATATAGAATCTATATTATGAATATTCACCTTTATCATTAATATATAAACTAATTGCTAACTTTTTATACTAATTGTTAAATTCTCAATGTTTAAATTCCAGTACCTAAATTTTGTAAACCTAACCTTACAATCTGTATATCCATTGTATAGCTATTGAGTAAGACCTATCATAAGACTGCCTGAAAAGCCTAGGCATACCTAGGCATATTATTGGCCATCTTGTAATATCAACTTTAATGTATAACTATAAGTACCCCCCACCTTGTATTACATGAAACATGAAATTTGGTAGGTACATAACCCTCGTATGATGATGTAGTGGACTGGAGGAATGATATGTTAGGTACATAACCTTCGTATGAAGATGTAGTGGACTGGAGTAATAATATGGTAGGTACACAACCCTCGTATGATGATGTAGTGGACTGGAGGAATGATATGGTAGGTACATAACCCTCGTATGATGATGTAGTGGACTGGAGGAATGATATGGTAAGTACATAACCTTCGTATGATGATGTAGTGGACTGGAGGAATGATTTGGTAGGTACATAACCCTCGTATGATGATGTAGTGGACTGGAGGAATGGTATGGTAGGTACATAACCCTCGTATGATGATGTAGTGGACTGGAGGAATGATATGTTAGGTACATAACCTTCGTATGATGATGTAGTGGACTGGAGTAATAATATGGTAGGTACACAACCCTCGTATGATGATGTAGTGGACTGGAGGAATGATTTGGTAGGTACATTACCCTCGTATGATGATGTAGTGGACTGGAGGAATGATATGGTAGGGACATAACCCTCGTATGATGATGTAGTGGACTGGAGGAATGATATGGTAGGTACATAACCCTCGTATGATGATGTAGTGGACTGGAGGAATGATATGGTAGGTACATAACCTTCGTATGATGATGTAGTGGACATGAGGAATGATATGGTAGGTACATAACCTTCGTATGATGATGTAGTGGACTGGAGTAATGATATGGTAGGTACATAACCCTCGTATGATGATGTAGTGGACTGGAGGAATGATATGTTAGGTACATAACCTTCGTATGATGATGTAGTGGACTGGAGTAATAATATGGTAGGTACACAACCCTCGTATGATGATGTAGTGGACTGGAGGAATGATATGGTAGGTACATAACCCTCGTATGATGATGTAGTGGACTGGAGGAATGATATGGTAGGTACATAACCCTCGTATGATGATGTAGTGGACTTGAGGAATGATATGGTAGGTACATAACCCTCGTATGATGATGTAGTGGACTGGAGGAAAGATATGTTAGGTACATAACCTTCGTATGATGATGTAGTGGACTGGAGTAATAATATGGTAGGTACACAACCCTCGTATGATGATGTAGTGGACTGGAGGAATGATATGGTAGGTACATAACCCTCGTATGATGATGTAGTGGACTGGAGGAATGATATGGTAGGTACATAACCCTCGTATGATGATGTAGTGGACTTGAGGAATGATATGGTAGGTACATAACCCTCGTATGATGATGTAGTGGACTGGAGGAATGGTATGGTAGGTACATAACCTTCGTATGATGACGTAGTGGACTGGAGGAATGATATGGTAGGTACATAACCCTCGTATGATGATGTAGTGGACTGGAGGAATGATATGGTAGGTACACAACCCTCGTATGATGATGTAGTGGACTGGAGGAATGATATGGTAGGTATATAACCCTCGTATGATGATGTAGTGGACTGGAGGAATGATATGGTAGATACATAACACTCGTATGATGATGTAGTGGACTGGAGGAATGGTATGGTAGGTACATAACCCTCGTATGATGATGTAGTGGACTTGAGGAATGATATGGTAGGTACGCCCCGATGGCATTGTGGCCAGCGCTCTTGCTTCACGCACGGAGGGCCCGGGTACAATTCCCGGCGGGGCCGAAACATTTCGAAGTGTTTCGTTACACACACACACACACACATACATACATACATACAACAGGCCTAGTGTCTAATCGACATGTGCCTAGGTCAAAATGGTAACTAACATAACCCTCGTATGATGATGTAGTGGACTGGAGGAATGATATGGTAGGTACATAACCTTCGTATGATGGATGGTCTCTGTCTTTATCATCCGGATAACCTTTGTGGTAAACTGGCATGATTTTAAGTTAAAATTAAGGGAATTAGGTTATATTTAAGTTCATGATAGTGTACTATCATTCTAGTATATTATAATATTGTTGTTGTTGATTCGTCGATACTCTCCCGGTCCAGGTCTTTTCCAGATGGTGACCCGGCCTTGGCTCCCTGTCTTGGGAGTGTCTGAGACCTATGTCTGCCATGGGAGTAGGTACAAGTACCTCTTCATCTTCTGGGACCAACTGTCCCCAGGCCTAGCCACATTCCCTGCCCTCACGGGGCTCGTAGGGAGAAGCTAGGCCTCTCTGGTCTGCCATCTTCCCTGCCCCAGGGAGGCTCGTGGGAATGGCAGTCTTGTGAGCTGCAGGAGGTAGCAAGCTCTGGCCATCTAGTATATTATCATTCTAGTATGTATATTATCATTCTAGTATATGTATTATCATTCTAGGAGGAGGAGGAGGTGTTGATTCACCGGGAATTCTCCCGGCCCGGGTCTTTACCAGATGGCGACCCGGCTCCGGCTCCCTGGCGTGGGAGTGTCAGAGACCTATGTCTCCCATGGGAGGAGAAAGCCCTCATCAGTGGGACCAACTGGTCCCAGGCCTAGCCACATTCCCCACCAGCACGAGGCATGGAGGTAGATAGATGCTAGGCCCCTCTGGTCTGCCACCTTCCCTAACAGGAAGGACAGGCTTACGAGCTGCAGATGGTAGCAAGCTCCAGCCCTAGAAGGGCTGGGCATGGTGACCGACCTATCATTCTATTCTATTCTATTCTATATGATCTGTCGGTATGGATCCCGGCCCGGGTCTCTTCCAATTTGGCGACCCGGCATCGGGTCCCCTGTAGGGAAGTGTCATGTATCGACGTTAAAGGTACATGTGTGGTATTCCTTTGTTGGGAAGAGGGGTCCTCTCCGAATCTATGGACAAACGAAGTCCCAAAAGGTAGTTGCTCCAATGGTAGTTGGTGCAGGGTGCAACGGAGGCCCTCAGCAGGCCTTCACAGTGACGTCAGCGGGGGGGCGGGTGACGTGCAATGACTGGGAGTAAGGTCTCCAAATCTTTAACAGCCAAGTACACCAGATGTGCCGCCTCATCTTCCCGGGCCCGCCCCACCGGGGTCATCGGGAAGTGTCTGCGGCGAAAGGGCAATGTAGCTTGGCAGTCTAACAGGTAGTGCACCAGGGGAGTGGAAACCATCCGGTCACAGTGGGCACAGAGCTCCTCTCTTGCTTGTTCAATGACCTGTGCAGTGGTGGGATACCCTAAGCACAGGCGGTGGATAGCCACCCGCAATTCCCTGGGCTGCTTCCGAATGGTTGTAGGGGGCGCCCTGTGAGTCGCCCTGTCATACCAGCGGCGGCTCCGGGAATCCCCAGGGTCAGGAAGTGGGCGCCTGGCCGCACTGGTAGCCCATAGCATAATCTGGCTGAGGCTGATGGCGATTGCACCACGTGGCTGTGCCTCGAGCGTTGCGGCCTTAGCAGCCTCATCTGCTGCATCATTGCCGGGGATACCCACATGGCTCGGGATCCAGTTGATGGTGGCTCTGTGACCCTGGGCCATGAGCGTCTGCAGGTCGCCCCGAATGGACGTGAGTAAGTGTATGTTGTCCCTTGGCTCTTTGTGCATAATTCCCTGGATTGCTGACTTGGAATCAACATGGATCTATCATTCTAGTATATGTATTATCATTCTAGTATATTATTATACCAGTATATCATTCTTCACAGATGTTATGCGACTACGATGAGGGAAATAAGTACGACACCTGGACAGTAAGTAACTTTGTTATTGTTTCTAACGGGTAACTTTGTTATTATTTCTAAGGGGGTAACTGGTATTGTTTCTAAGGGGTAACTTTGTTGTTGTTTTTAAGGGGTAACTCTGGTATTATTTCTAAGGGGTGACTTTGTTATTGTTTTAAGGGGTAACGCTGGTATTATTTCTAAGGGGTAACTTTCTTATTGTTTTTAAGGGGTTACTCTGGTATTATTTCTAAGGGGTAACTTTGTTGTTGTTTCTAAGGGGTAACTGTGGTATTATTTCTAAGGGGTAACTATAGAATACAAGATATGATATACCTTGTTCCAGGTGACGGACCAGGTGGCGCAGGTGGTGGACGTGTGCACGCAGGTGCACAACACTCACAGTTGTGATGATCACTGCCAGAAATACCAGGTGAGTATCACCTTGTAAGTAACCCAGAGGAAGGCTGAGTAAAGAGTTTCGGGCCTTTCAGGACGAAATGTCATCAGACGCTAAATGATTAACTGGGAAATTTTGGGAATTTAAGGAGATTCTGATGCTGTATATCTCACAGCTTGTAAATAAACTCGAGAGAGGTTATGTAAACTGAGTCCGAGGCCTTTCACGGTAAAACATCGTCAGATGCTATGGAATTAACCGGGGGATTGTGAGAATCTGATCGTTTGTGGCTCGGGGAAATGTTCACCACCAGGGAGGTAGAATGTTACATTAACAATTGTAGATTTTAACTATCCTGTCTCCTCTATGCATGACTATGTGCTTAATTGTCCATTTATTGAGGAATACAGAGATAACAGGCGATGTAACATCCCCCCCAATGAAGAGCAGGGGTGCCACTAGCACGTTGAGGGACAACACAATAAGTGTGAGGGACCCAAGATTGTTCAACTGCCTCCCAGCATACATCAGGGGGATTACCAACAAGCCCCTGGCTGTCTTCAAGCAGGCACTGGACAGGCACCTAAAGTCGGTACCTGATCAGCCGGGCTGTGGTTCGTACGTTGGACTGCGTGCGGCCAGCAGTAACAGCCAGGTTGATCAGGCTCTGGTCCAACAGGAGGCCTGGTCACAGACCGGGCCGCGGGGGCGTTGACCCCTGGAATTCTCTCCAGGTAGACTCCAGGTAGATAATAACCTATGTGACATGTCAAGATATATCAGATATACTAAGCAAATTCCCTAAATTTACTTGTAACAGATAAGTGAACTGTAGATATAAATCCATATGTACTCCTGTTAACCCTTTTGGGGCCTAGTTCCTAGGCCTATTGTGTATCCATATGCTCTTGCGCTACCGTCCACAGGATGGATATGGAGTGCACAATAAACTAGCCACTTCGGTGGCCAAATCTAAATCTAAAATCTATGCATGTCATGTCTTCCTCTTATCATGTCTATTTTACCAATATCATGTCTATTTTTTCCATATGTCTTCTAATCTTTGTTATCATGTCTACTCTACCCAGATCACGTCTTCTGATCCTGTTATCATGTCTAATCATATCATGTCTTCTAAGCCTGCTATCATGACTCCCCTACCCATATCATGTCTTCTCATCCTGCTATCATGTCTCCCCTACCCATATCATGTCTTCTAATCCTGTTATCATGTCTCCCCAACCCATATCATGTCTTCTAATCCTGTTATCATGTCTCTCCTACCCATATCATGTCTTCAAATCCTGCAATCATGTCTCCCCTACCCATATCATGTCTTCTAATCCTGTTATCATGTCTCCCCAACCCATATCATGTCTTCTAATCCTACTATCATGTCTCTCCTACCCATATCATGTCTTCTAATCCTGCTATCATGTCTCCCCTACCCATATCATGTCTTCTCATCCTGTTATCATGTCTCCCCTACCCATATCATGTCTTCTAATCCTGCTATCATGTCTCTCCTACCCATATCATGTCTTCTCATCCTGTTATCATGTCTCTCCTACCCATATCATGTCTTCTCATCCTGTTATCATGTCTCCCCTGCCCATATCATGTCTTCTCATCCTGTTATCATGTCTCCCCTACCCATATCATGTCTTCTCATCCTGCTATCATGTCTCCTCTACCCATATCATGTCTTCTCATCCTGTTATCATGTCTCCCTTACCCATATCATGTCTTCTCATCCTGTTATCATGTCTTCTCATCCTGTTATCATGTCTCCCCTACCCATATCATGTCTTCTCATCCTGTTATCATGTCTCCCCTACCCATATCATGTCTTCTCATCCTGTTATCATGTCTCCCTTACCCATATCATGTCTTCTCATCCTGTTATCATGTTTCATCCTGTTATCATGCTCCCTACCCATATCATGTCTTCTCATCCTGTTATCATGTCTCCCCTACCCATATCATGTCTCCTCTACCCATATCATGTCTTCTCATCCTGTTATCATGTCTCTCCTACCCATATCATGTCTTCTCATCCTGTTATCATGTCTCCCCTACCCATAACATGTCTTCTCATCCTGCTATCATGTCTCCTCTACCCATATCATGTCTTCTCATCCTGTTATCATGTCTCCCCTACCCATATCATGTCTTCTCATCCTGTTATCATGTCTCTCCTACCCATATCATGTCTTCTCATCCTGTTATCATGTCTCCCATACCTATATCATGTCTTCTCATCCTGCTATCATGTCTCCTCTACCCATATCATGTCTTCTCATCCTGCTATCATGTCTCCTCTACCCATATCATGTCTTCACATCCTGCTATCATGTCTCCTCTACCCATATCATGTCTTCTCATCCTGTTATCATTTCTCCCCAACCCATATCATGTCTTCTCATCCTGTTATCATGTCTCTCCTACCCATATCATGTCTTCTCATCCTGTTATCATGTCTCCCCTACCCATATCATGTCTTCTCATCCTGCTATCATGTCTCCTCTATCCATATCATGTCTTCTCATACTGTCATCATGTCTCCCCTACCCATATCATGTCTTCTCATCCCGTTATCATGTCTCTCCTACCCATATCATGTCTTCTCATCCTGTTATCATGTCTCCCCTACCCATATTATGTCTTCTCATCCTGTTATCATGTCTCCTCTACCCATATCATGTCTTCTCATCCTGTTATCATGTCTCCCTACCCATATCATGTCTTCTCATCCTGCTATCATGTCTCCTCTACCCATATCATGTCTTCTCATCCTGTTATCATGTCTCCTCTACCCATATCATGTCTTCTCATCCTGTTATTATGTCTCCCTACCCATATCATGTCTTCTCATCCTGCTATCATGTCTCCTCTACCCATATCATGTCTTCTCATCCTGTTATCATGTCTCCTCTGCTGTTAACAGATCTCCATGAACAGAGACGTCTCTCTGTTCGTCTGGGATTACATGGGTAAATCCCTGAGAGAATGGGAGATTTTGAAGATCAAGGCATCCCAGATGGCTGCCAGGGTAACTGCTTAAATCCTGCCCTGGGATTTATCCTGCCCTGGGATTTTGTTTGGTAAGTAAACATCAGATACAAGGTAACTGTTTAAATCCTGCCTTGGATTGATCCTGCCCAGGATTTATCCTACGCAGGATTTATCTTACCCAGGATTTATCCTACCCAGGATTGATCCTGCTATGATTTATCCTACGCAGGATTTATCTTACCCAGGATTTATCCTACCTAGGATTTATCTTACCCAGGATTTATCTTGCCCAGGATTTATTCTACATAGGATTTATCCTGCCCAGGATTTATCCTGCCCAGGATTGATCCTACCTAGGATTTATCCTGCCCAGGATTTATCCTGCCTAGGATTTAACCTGCCCAGGATTTATCCTGCCCAGGATTTATCCTGCCCAGGATTTATCCTGCCCAGGATTTATCCTGCCCAGGATTTATCCTGCCTAGGATTTATCCTGCCCAGGATTGATCCTACCTAGGATTTATCCTGCCCAGGATTTATCCTGCCCAGGATTTATCCTGCCCAGGATTTATCCTGCCCAGGATTTATCCTGCCTAGGATTTATCCTGCCTAGGATTTATCCTGCCCAGGATTTATCCTGCCCAGGATTTATCCTGCCTAGGATTTATCCTGCCTAGGATTTATCCTGCCCAGGATTATCCTGCCTAGGATTTATCCTGCCTAGGATTTATCCTGCCTAGGATTTATCCTGCCCAGGATTTATCCTGCCTAGTATTTATCCTGCCTAGGATTTATCCTGCTTAGGATTTATCCTGCCCAGGATTTATCCTGCCCAGGATTTATCCTGCCTAGGATTTATCCTGCCCAGGATTTATCCTGCCTAGGATTTATCCTGCCTAGGATTTATCCTGCCCAGGATTTATCCTGCCCAGGATTTATCCTGCCTAGGATTTATCCTGCCCAGGATTTATCCTGCCCAGGATTTATCCTGCCCAGGATTTATCCTGCCTAGGATTTATCCTGCCCAGGATTTATCCTGCCCAGGATTTATCCTGCCCAGGATTTATCCTGCCTAGGATTTATCCTGCCTAGGATTTATCCTGCCCAGGATTTATCCTGCCCAGGATTTATCCTGCCCAGGATTTATCCTGCCCAGGATTTATCCTGCCCAGGATTTATCCTGCCTAGGATTTATCCTGCCAAGGATTTATCCTGCCCAGGAATTATCCTGCCCAGGATTTATCCTGCAAAGGATTTATCCTGCCCAGGATTTATCCTGCCCAGGATTTATCCTGCCCAGGATTTATCCTGCCCAGGATTTATCCTGCTTATTTGACTTAGTTGAATTATCCCATGATAAATAGTTACTGTACCACTGTACCAATAATAATAGTTTGTTCCTGTACAACAGAATTCATATGGAATATGTGTATATAGAAATGTTTATAGGGAGAGTTTTGCCTGAATATATATATATATATATATATATATATATATATATATATATATATATATATATATATATATATATATATATATATATATATATATATATATATATATATGCTAGGAATTCGCAAGAGCAGGCGAAATATTCACAAACACTGATCTCGGGCCGACGGAGACTCTAGTTGTGTCGATGCATGCAGAGGATGAGATGAAAAGCTGTAAGCCACCTGTCTGAAAGCTGGCTGCCTTTCAGTTCAGTTCAGACTCAGGTAAGGACCCACTAGGGGCGAGGGGAAGTGGGGACAGAAGAAGAATAGCCGGTGAGAGGAAGAGCTGAAGTAGAAGAGAAAGAGTCAGGACTAAACCCAACAGTCTAACTACTTATGTATTGGCTGCCTTGGAATAACGTCTAGCGAAAGCTGGACGCCAAGGTATTGGACCAGTGTGGTACGGTCGGCAAAGCACTGCGTACCTTGTCATGAGGTTCGTAGGTTCGAGTCTCCGTCGGCCAGAGATCAGTGTTTGTGATATATATATATATATATATATATATATATATATATATATATATATATATATATATATATATATGCAAGACAACCACTATGAAAAATAGAGGAATTCCAAGCGCTTTCGTGACTACTCACATTATCAAGGAACTATAAAAGGAAACGTGACAAGAAGGCTTATAAAGAGGCAGACTACACCTCACAGTCACATCACACTAACAAAGACAACACCTCACAGTAGCGTAACATCTCACGACTCTGTGAAGAGGAACATAAGAAAGGACCTGAAACTCTTCCCTTTACGCTACTGTGAGGTGTAGTCTTTGTTAGTGTGATGTGACTGTGAGGTGTAGTCTCGCCCCTTTATAAGCCTTCTTGTCATGTTTTCTTTTATAGTTTCTTGATAATGTGAGTAGTCACGAAACGCTTGAAATTCCTCTATTTTTTCATCGTGGTTGTCTTGCATGTTTTGATATCACCTGTTTAATGTGATCTTTTTGCATATATTATATATATATATATATATATATATATATATATATATATATATATATATATATATATATATATATATATATATATATATATATATATGTTGTGTGTGTGTGTGTGTGTGTGTGTGTGTGTGTGTGTGTGTGTGTGTGTGTGTGTGTGTGTGTTTGTGTGTTTATATCAACAGAATGAAGACTTAAGGAATGTGTATGATCCATGGCAGGAAGGATCGTGACAAGATCATGGCAGGAAGGATCATGGCAGGAAGGACCATGGCAGGAAGGATCATGGCAGGAAGGACCATGGCAAGAAAGAACTAGACCAGTAACTATTATGGATAATGGAGGAAGAGACATACCATCTCTGTACACTGTCTCTACTAGTGGAATAAAACATTTAAAATAACAGCGTATTAAATATCCCTTACCTGTGTTGTACCTCTGGTAATGACAATAATAATAAGTTTATTCGGGTATACACAAATAGTTACATAGTGTGAGGGAAAAGCCCTTAAAATGAGAGGGGATTGTGGTTGTTCAGACTACGTGGAAGCATTAACATGTTACCACCCGCACTGCCATCTAGCTGGCTGAGGCTAAACTCCAGTTCCTGGGGTCTGATTTAGTTTCCACTCCTGGTAGTATTAACCTCACCTGGTGAGGGGTGAAGTTTGTAATCACTTCACCTCCTGTCTTCTGATCAGGTAAGGTGATCTAACACGAGTATTTCTGTTCATTGTTAATGATTTTCCTGGTTACCAGTAATGACATTGCAGTAAATACCAACCTTTGTCTGTCTTCAATGTTATACTTATCTAACTCTCTTGGAACCAGTGTTGTTTTATCATTATCAGATCTCCTGCTGGCCTGGTCATCCAGGGTAGACGCTAGTTAATTGGAGCAAAATCCCTGTCCACAGGACGTAGTGGGACATTATGACTCCTCATACATAGCATATGTGTAGAGAACCTGAGATAACCCAGAAAGTCAAAGTGACTTATTTCCATTGGGGTCCTAATAATGTCTAACACCCAGGTAAATACTTACTGCTAGGTGAACAGTGACAGCAGGTATAAGTGACTAACGCCCAGGTACCTACTTGTGAGACCCTCTCTGTTTTATCCCAGCAAGTGAGAAGTCTTCTTTTATTACCCCTGTGTGGATATTTAGTGAGTTATACTACTGGTGGGGACATTACGGTGCCCCGTAGCCTGATCGCTAAAGCTCTCGCTTCACACGGCGAGGGTCTGCGTTCGATTCCCAGCTCGGGTAGAAACATTGGGCGTGTTTCTTTACACCGGTTGTCTATGTTCACCCATCAGTAAAATGGGTACCTGGGAGTTAGTCGACTGGTGTGGGTCGCATCCTGGGACAAGGACCTAATTTGCCCGAAATGCTCTGCATAACAAGGGACTTTCTATATAGTAGTATGTCATTGATGTCAGCTAGGCCTGTATACTTTGTACATGTACTTGTAGTAAATAAAGATATTATTATTATTATTATACATGGTCTTGGATAGTCACTCCTGCTTCTTACAACTACTGGACTACTATGACAAGGTCTTGGATGGTCACTCCTGCCTCTCACAACTACTGGACCACTATGACAAGGTCTTTGATAGTCACTCCTGCCTCTCACAACTACTGGACCACTATGACATGGTCTTGGATGGTCACTCCTGCCTCTCACAACTACTGGACCACTATCACAAGGTCTTGGATGGTCACTCCTGCCTCTCACAACTACTGGACCACTATCACAAGGTCTTGGATGCTCACTCCTGCCTCTCACAACTACTGGACCACTATCACAAGGTCTTGGATGCTCACTCCTGCCTCTCACAACTACTGGACCACTATCACAAGGTCTTGGATGCTCACTCCTGCCTCTCACAACTACTGGACCACTATCACAAGGTCTTGGATGCTCACTCCTGCCTCTCACAACTACTGGACCACTATGACAAGGTATGTATCACCCAGGCTGCTGACCTCAGTACCTCAGGGTTGCCAACATGGGCCCGCAAGTCCATTGCAATGATTCTTAACAAAAGGGGGGAACAGTTGCTATAGTTTAATTAATAAATAATAAGAAATACATAGTATAATATTCCATCTTTTGGATTTATTACCAGAGGGAAAATGCTATCAGTAACACGGACTTGAGTTCATTACCTTTGTAACTTGTGAGTTCATTACCTTTGTAACTTGCGAGTTCATTACCTTTGTAACTTGCGAGTTCATTACCTTTGTAACTTGCGAGTTCATTACCTTTGTAACTTGCGAGTTCATTACCTTTGTAACTTGCGAGTTCATTACCTTTGTAACTTGTGAGTTCATTACCTTTGTAACTTGTGAGTTCATTACCTTTGTAACTTGTGAGTTCATTACCTTTGTAACTTGTGAGTTCATTACCTTTGTAACTTGTGAGTTCATTACCTTTGTAACTTGTGAGTTCATTACCTTTGTAACTTGCTCAGCTATCAAAACTTTGGGGCCCAGTCCCTGGACCCATTATGTACCTCTGTAATCTTTTGACTGCCACCCACGATCGTGGGTCTGAGATTGGTGTGGCAATGAGGACTGATAAGGCAAAACGGATTGGGTGGACGCCAAAACGAACATGCGCAAGGTACCTGTGAGAAAATCCAGTGATGTAAGGAGGAGAGTTAAAAAAGCTACATCTTTAAAGGTCTTGACCTGTTAAGACAGGCTAGTGAGAGGAGAAGTTATCTATAAATAAAGTTTGAAGCCGGGGCAAACAAGAAGTAGAATAGGTTGACATGACTCACGAAATCGTAATGACACAGTGGTGCATATGCTAACCTTCCTATAGTGTATAAATATACCTAGTTGGATTAATCTTATTGAAGCTAGCTGAACCAGTGGCTAACGCGTCGGTCTGGAATTTTGAGACTCTGATCACTGGCTCTAACCCCACCTGTGGTATGGTTAGAATAGGTTGTGAGGGTTAGCAGGTCTGCGAATGTCCAGGCTCAACATGCCCAGCTTTACATTCCCTGAATAAACAACTATTGGTAAAATCGATCATGCACTTACAATAGTTCAGTAGGACAGGTCGCCTCTAGGAACCCAAACACTAGCCACAAGCCCCAAGACCCACACTGGCGACAGCTCTCTCTCTCCAGAGCCTCCAGCAATCTCCAGAGCTCTCTGCTCCCAGCTAAAGCACTCCCTCAAGTCTCCCAAAGAGCCTCCAGCTCTCTCACTCAGAGCTTTGCACACTGGCAAAAGCTCTGCCCAAATTTTCTCTTGGGTATTTCCTTGGGCTTATATGGGCCTCTATGCACCCCTCATCCTTAACTCCAGGTTTCAGGGTCACCCTCCATGGGGGCACACCAAGTATGCTCCTCCAGAGTCACTAACAACCACTCCATATTGTTGCCTTCACGAACAAAATACCCGAGACCCAGGTCTTCACCCACGGGCCTCTTCAAGGGGGGCTCCTTGCTGTGGTGAAGAGGCTCTTGGTCTGAGGAATTGGACCTTTTGGTCTTCTTCCTCAGACCGAACCTAATTACCCCCCAATCCCCCCTCCCTTTCCCCATCCTCCCTTTTTTCCCTTTCCTCCTCTTCCTCCTCATCCCTCCCTTATTTCCTTCCCATTTTTACCCTGGGAGATTCCCTCCAAAGGCATTCTAGTTCCTAGGTAGGGGGAAGGGTATCGTGGTCCATCCCATTCCGTTGAGGTCCTTGGCGGTGGTGTAGTTTGCCGTGGAATCTGGATCGCCTGGGGATGTCCCGATCCCTCTCCGGCCTCCCGGGGGGTGGCCTTGGGTATCTTTCGGGCGATGGGTGTATCTCTGGAGGCCACCTTTCAGATTCCGGGGGTGGTGGCCGAAGGTGGTATGCTTTGTGGCGGATATCCGGCCGCCCTCTCTTTTGTCCGCCGAGGTGGCTCAGTGGATGTGAGGTTGCTATCCCGGATTGCTGGTTTACTGGCATGAAGGGTAGGGTACCTGGAGTTTACCTGGAGAGAATTCCAGGGTTCAACGCCCCCACGGCCGGTCTGTGACCAGGCCTCATGTTGGCCTAGAGCGTGATCAACCAGGCTGTTACTGTTGGCCGCACGCAGTCCAACGTACGAGCCACAGCCTGGCTGGTCAGGTACCGACTTGAGGTGCCTGTCCAGTGCCTGCTTAAAGACAGCCAGGGGTTTGTTGGTAATCCCCCTTATGTATGCTGGGAGGCAGTTGAACAATCTTGGGCCCCTGACACTTATTGTGTTGTCCCTCAACGTGCTAGTGGCACCCCTGCTCTTCATTGGGGGGATGTTACATCGCCTGCCGAGTCTTTTGCTTTCGTACGGAGTGATTTTTGTGTGCAAGTTTGGTACTAAGCCCTCGAGAATTTTCCACGTGTATATAACAATGTATCTCTCCCCCTGCGTTCTAGAGAGTACAGGTTTAGAAACTTCAAGCGTTCCCAGTAGTTGAGGTGGTTTATCACAGTTATGCGTGTGGTGAAGGTTCTCTGCACATTTTCAAGGTCAGCAATTTCACCTGCCTTGAAAGATGCAGTTAGTGTGTAGCAATATTCCAGCCTAGATAGAACAAGCGATCTGTAAAGTGTCAACATGGGCTTTGCATCCCTGGTTTTGAAGGTTCTCATTATCCATCCTGCCATTTTTCTAGCAGATGCAATTGCTACGGTGTTATGGCCCTTGAAAGTGAGATCCTCTGACATGATCACTCCCAGGTCTTTGACATTAGTTTTTCGCTCTATTGTGTGGTTGAAATTAGTTTTGTACTCCGAAGAGATTTTAATTTCTTCACGTTTTCCGTATCTGAGTAATTGAAATTTTTCATCATTGAACTTCATATTGTTTTCTGCAGCCCATTTAAAGATTTGGTTTATGTCTGCTTGGAGTCTAGCCGTGTCTTCAACGGTGGACACTGTCATACAGATTCGGGTGTCATCTCCAAAGGAAGACACAGCACTGTGGCTTATATTCCTGTCAATATCTGA
>WNWK01042660.1:0-15876 GCA_009830355.1 Cherax destructor | reverse complement strand
TCCTGCTGCACTCCATACCCTACTAATCATCCCTCCCCTTAAACCCATTCCCCCCGCATCCACCCTTTGCCCTGCCCTGCGGCTGTATGACCCTGGGGTTTTAAAAGAACTTTGATTATAATAATAATAATAATAATAATCTGATTTATTCTTCCATTATTCCATATTCTGCCCTCTCCAAAATGTTTTCCCTCCCAATATTTCTCAATTAATTCAGTAACACTTCCATGTGTGTAATAATTTTCATTATATGAATTTTAATTTCTTCTAATATTATAACAACTTTCACTTCACTTAATTGACCCCTTTTATCGAATATAGGAAATTTATAGATAATATTGTTTCTCCTGTACCTTATCATTTTTTAAAAAGTCATATCAGCCCTATACACCTACAAAAAGTTATATAAACACTACTGTATTATATGCTTCAATTACAAAAAATTACAGGAAAATTACCAAAATTTTAAACACCCTACTACCCTTGCTAACTCTACCTTTTTTTTTCCCCTCCTTTATTTAAAACCACCCTGCAGTGCTCTATGCCCCTTTTCAGGTTTATTTTATTTGGGACTATATTATTATCATACCCTTCGAAAATAAAAAAAATTAAAGATGTTTATGTTCAAGTCATATTGTTTACACAATTATTAGTTAACATAATTATTATAAAACATGAATTTATCTGAAAAAGTTCTTTACAGATAAACTTTTAAAAAGTGACAATTTTATTTAGTGAAACATGTGATAATAGAGAAAATAAATAGTTTTTTTTACTTCAGTATGTTGTGTTGGAAATAGTGGAAAATTGTGCTATTCTGACTCATGTTTCTATTACAGAAGTATTGTGTGGAAGACTACCAGGTTGTATCTTGCCAGACACTATATCTTCAGTACTTCAAGAAGCACCAATGTAAGTGTCTTGAACAACAACTGATATTACAGAAGTATTGTGTGGAAGACTACCAGGTTGTATCTTGCCAGACACTATATCTTCAGTACTTCAAGAAGCACCAGTGTAAGTGTCTTGAACAACAACTGATATTGCAGAAGTATTGTGTGGAAGACTACCAGGTTGTATCTTGCCAGACACTATATCTTCACCACTTCAAGAAGCACCAGTGTAAGTGTCTTGAACAACAACTGATATTACAGAAGTATTGTGTGGAAGACTACCAGGTTGTATCTTGCCAGACACTATATCTTCAGTACTTCAAGAAGCACCAGTGTAAGTGTCTTGAACAACAACTGATATTGCAGAAGTATTGTGTGGAAGACTACCAGGTTGTATCTTGCCAGACACTATATCTTCTGTACTTCAAGAAAGACATCACCTGATATTCTTGTGAATTTCTAACTAGCTAGGTATTACTAAGTAAACAATTTTGCTTTTGATATTGAAAATTTATCTTAAAATGCATGGCAGTTCATAAAAAAGTACAAGTTAGTAATACTGTCAAATTTTTCAGAAAAGTATGTTTAAAGAGAAGAGAAAATAATAAAAATGTTGTTGAGTGCATCTGCAGTGTTTTAGTACAGTGCACCCCGAGTAACGAACACCCCAGAAATCGTACAATTATGTAAGTACAGTGGACCCCCGGCTAATGAACACCCCAGAAATCGTACAATTGTGTAAGTATAATATTGTAAGTGCTTGTTGAAGTGTATTTGTGGGGGTCTGAAATAGACTAACCTACGTGACATTATTTCTTAAGGAAGAAATTCGTTCGGTAATGGCACTTGAGCAAGCTTCTGGAATGATTTTTTTTTGTTAGCCGGGGGTCCACTGTACATATATTAGTCTTTTAACACACACAAAATAAACTCCATTACTGATCATAATTAGGAAAAGTTTTGACTAAAGATATCTTAACATGGAGATATGTTCATAAGGAAAAGTGTTCTGTGTCCAAAATAAAAAAAATAAAAAAATTAAAATACACATGCGAGTATATAAGGAAGATTAACTATACCACTGTTGAATGACTAAAATATTTTAAAATGAATAACCTTCATTTGAAAATATGAAAAACTTGAAGGACATAAACCATTTCAGTGTTCTGAGTGTCTGAAATGTTTTAGTCAAAAGGCAGTCTTGTGGCACATATGCGAGTACATACAGGAGATAAACCATATCAGTGCTCTGAGTGTCTGAAATGTTTTAGTCAAAAGGCAGTCTTGTGGCACATATGCGAGTACATACAGGAGATAAACCATATCAGTGCTCTGAGTGTCTGAAGTGTTTTAGTCTAAGAGGCAGTCTTGTGAGTCATGTGGTAGTACATACAGGAGATAAACCATATCATTGTTCTGAGTGTCTGAAATGTTTTAGTCAAAAAACCATCTTGTGAGACACATGCGAGTACATACAGGAGATAAACCATATCAATGTTCAGAGTGTCTGAAATGTTTTAGTCATAAACACCATCTTGTGACACATATGCAAGTACATACAGGAGATAAACCATATCAGTGCTCTGAGTGCCTGAAATGTTTTAGTGCAAAACGCAATCTTGTGAGACATTTAGTAGTACATACAGGAGATAAACCATATCAGTGCTCTGAGTGTCTGAAATGTTTTAGTGAAAAGGCCATCTTGTGAAACATATGCGAGTACATAAGGAGAATAAACCATATCAGTGCTCTGAATGTCTGAAGTGTTTTAGTGACAAAGGCAGTCTTGTGAGACATATGCAAGTACATACAGGAGATAAAACATGTTTCAGAAATATTTTAGTTATAAACACATGAGAATATATACAAGGGATATACTATATCAGTGTTCATTGTGAAAGATGTTTATGAAATGTCAGTCATGTAAATCATATAAGAAGTTCATAGTGAAGATAAGTTCTATTAATGTTCACAATATCTTATATATTTTATAAAAAAAAAATGTCTTGTGTACAAATGAGAGCTAATATAGAGTATAAACAATATCTATACCTGGAGTATACCTGGAAAGAGTTTCGGGGATCAACGCCCCCACGGTCTGGTCAATGACCAGGTCTCATGATGGATCAAGGCCTTATCAACCAGGCTGTTACTGTTGGGCACACACAACCTGACGTACAAACCATAGCTTTGCTGGTCAGGTACTGGCTTTAGGTGCCTGTCCAGTGCCTTCTTGAAGACAGCCAGGGGTCTATTGGTAATCCCCCTTATGTATGCTGGGAGGCAGTTGAATAGTTTTGGGCCCCTGACACTTATTGTGTTGGAAAATATGGAAAATACTGTAAGGTTAAGTCTGTAATCTGCTTACTGCAGTAACCAAGAATTCTGCAGTGAAATATTCAGTGAACAGCAGCAGTGAAATATTCAGTGAAGAGCAGTAGTGACATATTCAGTGAACAACAGTAGTGACATATTCAGTGAACAACAGTAGTGAAATATTCAGTGAACAGCAGTAGTGAAATATTCAGTGAACAACAGTAGTGAAATATTCAGTGAACAACAGTAGTGAAATATTCAGTGAACAACAGCAGTGAAATATTCAGTGAACAGCAGTAGTGAAATATTCAGTGAACAACAGCAGTGAAATATTCAGTGAACAACAACAGTGAAATATTCCAGCATGAAACAAACAGCAAAAAGGTGAAATATTCAGTGAACAAAGCAGTGAAATATTCTACTAAAAACAGACGAGTGAAAATATTCAGTGAAACAAACAGCAGTGAAATATTCAGTGACAGCAGTGAAATATTCAGCAAAAAAATTTTGTAACAGAGAATATTCATGACAATAGTGAAATATTCAGTGAACAACAGTGAAATATTCAGTGAACAACAGTAGTGAAATATTCAGTGAACAACAGCAAAATTCAGTGAACAACGTGAAAATTCAGTGAACAAAGCAGTGAAATATTCATGAACAACAACAGTGAAATATTCAGTGAACAGCAGTGAAATATTCAGTGAACAACACGGAAATATTCATGAAATAAAATTCAGTGAACAACAGAGTGAAATATTCAGTGAACAGCAGTGAATATTCATGAACAATGAAATATCGTGAACACAGTGAAAATTCAGTGAACAAGAAAATCATGAACAACAGCAGTGAAATATTCAGTGAACACAGAAATATTCATGAACAACAGGAAATATTCAGTGAACAACGTGAAATATTCAGTGAACAACAGTGAAATATTCAGTGAACAACAGTAGTGAAATATTCAGTGAACAACAGTAGTGAAATATTCAGTGAAAAACAGCAGTGAAATATTCAGTGAACAACAGCAGTGAAATATTCAGTGAACAACAGTAGTGAAATATTCAGTGAACAACAGAGTGAAATATTCAGTGAACAACAGAGTGAAATATTCAGTGAACAACAGCAGTGAAATATTCAGTGACCAACAGTAGTGAAATATTCAGTGAACAACAGCAGTGAAATATTCAGTGAACAACAACAGTAAAATATTCAGTGAACAACAGTAGTGAAATATTCAGTGAACAACAGCAGTGAAATATTCAGTGAACAACAGCAGTGAAATATTCAGTGAACAACAGCAGTGAAATATTCAGTGAACAACAGCAGTGAAATATTCAGTGAACAACAGCAGTGAAATATTCAGTGAACAACAGCAGTGAAATATTCAGTGAACAACAGCAGTGAAATATTCAGTGAACAACGCAGTGAAATATTGAACAGCAGTGAAATATTCAGTGAACAACAGCAGTGAAATATTCAGTGAACAACAGCAGTGAAATATTCAGTGAACAACAGCAGTGAAATATTCAATGAACAACAGCAGTGAAATATTCAGTGAACAACAGCAGTGAAATATTCAGTGAACAAAAGCAGTGAAATATTCAGTGAACAACAGTAGTGAAATATTCAGTGAACAACAGCAGTGAAATATTCAGTGAACAACAGCAGTGAAATATTCAGTGAACAACAGTAGTGAGATATTCAGTGAAATAAGTGCAGTAAGAGAACACTTGTGTCAATATTATAAGTAAGACTATTCGTTCTTTTAACAGTATTTATTATAAATATTCCCACAAGAAAGGTAGAACTTAACATACTTTAATTATATCTACTTAGTGTTTGTGCTTATGTTTCTATTGTTCAGATGTGAGGAATTGAGTTATTTGAAACCTCTATGAGTCTTACTTGTTAAGGTTATCAATACCAGAGTTGCTGTGACTCACAACATGTATGCGGGGAGCACCAGATCGACAAAATGTGATCAACCGCGAGGAAGCCTTCTCCAAATTCAACTTCAATAACAAAAACATAAGGCGGTACCAAGTAAACCAAGCCCTAATTGATGTAAACTGGGAAGATAGTCTAAGCATCATGGATCCTAACCTATGTCTAGAACAAATTAACTCTGTGGCACTTGAGGTTTGCTCAAGGCTAATTCCCTTAAGGAAAAGGAGGAGAAGATGTAAACTAGAAAGAGAGAGGCGTTCCGTATACAGGCGAAGGCAAAGAATAAAGGAGAGGCTACAAAGTAAAGTAAAGTAAAGTAAAGTAAATTTTATTTCATTGCAGATTACATACGTATTGTTAGTTACAATATAAATTGAGTGCAAGGAGAGCCACTGACATGCCATGGAATTAGGGGCAGCTTAATCTAGTAACTTAAAGACTATGTGCATAATATTAGAGAAATTTATTAAGTTTATTCTAGTTAAAATTTGTTTTCAAATTACAATATGATGATATTATACTGTTAAAATTATTATATGATGATATTAGATTGTAACAGGTGTTTAGATTTTCGAATGGTAATATGAAATTGAGATTATCTTAAGGAAAATAACATTGAGCATTTTTGACATTAACTTATAGTATGAGAATTTAGTTTTGGGTGAGTAGGGGGTAACATAATAATAACATATTATTAAAAATTGAAATGATCTTATAGGAAAGTAATAATGAGCATTTTTCAAAGTAGTTTATAGTATGATTATTTAGTTTTGGGTGAGTAGGTGGCTTTTGAGTTTAGTCTTAAATTGATTTTCAGGCAAGGTTATCTTAATATTTACTGGTAATGAATTCCAGATTCTGGGGCCCTTCATGTGCATAGAATTTTTACACAGGTTGATATGAACTCGGGGTATATAAAAAAGTGATCTGTGTCTTGTGTTGTGGTCATGGGTCCTATTAAAGTTGGTGAGGAGAATTTTGAGCGGAGGGTTTATATTAGAGTGTAAAGTTTTATATATGTAGTAGGCACAAGAGTAAGTATGAATGTTCTTTACGGTGAGTAGCTTTAGACTTTTGAATATTGGTGGAGTATGCTGTCTAGAGTGGGAATTTGTTATCATTCTGACTGCAGCCTTTTGTTGTGTTATGAGTGGTCTAAGGTGATTTAATGTTGTTGATCCCCATGCACAGATTCCATAGGTGAGATAAGGGTAGATAAGTGAATGATATAGTGCAAGGAGAGCCGATTGTGGAACATAATAGTGTATCTTTGATAATATGCCTACTGTCTTTTAGATTTTCTTGGAAATTTGTTGTATGTGTGTTTGGAATTTAAGGCTACTGTCAAGGTGGATTCCTAGAAATTTTCCCTCTGTGAGTCTTGTGATGGGTGAACCATTGAGCGTTATGTTAAGTGGAACATTTGCGGCTTTGCTTCCAAACTGTATGAAGTAGGTCTTGTCAGTATTGAGAGTAAGCTTGTTAGTCGTCATCCATGTTGATATTTTCTGTAATTCGGCATTAATAGTGTTGGCCAGTATAACTGGATTTGGGTGAGAGAAGACATATGTTGTGTCATCTGCAAATAAAATGGGTTTGAGTAGTTGTGATGCATTCGGTAGGTCATTTATGTAAATGAGGAATAGGACTGGCCCCAGGACACTTCCTTGAGGGACTCCGACTGTAATTTGTTGTGTGGAAGGGTTCGCTCCATTTGTGTACACGTATTGGCTTCTGTTGCTAAGGTATGACTTTAGGTAGTTGAGTGGGTGCCCCCTTATACCATAGTGTGCTAATTTTGCGAGCAGTAAATCATGGTCGACTGTATCAAAAGCTTTGCGTAGATCAATGAAGATTCCCAGTGGGACTTCTTCTCAAGTGTGGTTTATATTAACTCCAACATGTGCATACTACCATCGTTTGAGGCCAATATATCTGAAATACGTAGGGAGACACTGGTCAGAAATAGCAAACATCGAATTAAAACTAAAGGAATCTTACAGGAACCAAGAAATGCAGGAAGAATTAAAAGCCATAAATGAAATTGAAAGAAACCCAAAGTATTTCTTTTCTTATGCCTCTTCAAGGGGGGCTCCTAGGCGTGGTGAAGAGGTCTTGGTCTGAGGAATTAGACCTTTTGGTCTTCTTCCTCAGACCGAACCTAATAACCCCCCAATCTCTCTCCCCTATCCCATCTTCCCCATCCTCCCTTTTTCCCTTTCCTCCTCCTCCTCATCCCTCCCTTATTCCCTTCCCATTTTAATCCTGTGAGCTTCTCTCCACAGGCGTTCTAGTTCCTAGGTAAGGGGAAGGGTTCCATAATCCATCCCATTCTGTTAATGTTCTTGGCGGTGGTGTAGTTTGCCGTGGAATCTGGATCGCCTGGGGATGTCCCGATCCCTCTCCGGTCTCCCGGGGGTGGCTTTGGGTATCTTTCGGGCGACGGGTGTATCTCTGGGGGTCACCTTTTGGATTCCAGGGGTGGTGGCCGAAGGAGGTATGCTTTGTGGCGGGTATCCGGCCGCCCTCTCTTTTGTCCACCGAGGTGGCTCACTGGATGTGAGATTGCTATCCCGGATTGCTGGTTTACTGGCATGAAGTGTAGGGTATTGCACGGGTTCCATGCAGCATCTGCACTACTTGTGGTGTTGAGGTCCTCTTGGGCACGGAGGGGGATTTACACCCTTTTCATTCCTCCTAGGAGCTATTCCTCCATGTTCCCTCTTTTTTTTTTTATTTTCTTCTTTTTTTTTCTCTTAAAAACAAAAAGAAAGAAGTAACCTAACCATGGCCGACCCAATCCATGAACCTACTACCCCCGGACCCCTTCTTGATACCGCACCCAGTTTTGACCTTACCTCGTTAATGGACAACTCTTCGGACACCTTCAATACCCCTGTACCTCTTGCTGGTGCCAGTTCATCACCTGCTTCAGGTACCGGGGTTCCAACCGGCCCTTTTGACATGTCTGACCGCTCTTCTCTGACCTTGATTCCGGCTTCTCCCTCTACAATGCGGCAATATTCGGATTATTCGACCGTCACATGTCGGACCACCTCCGGTCCCGCATCCAAACGACCAAGACCCTTACATGACGATTCAACACTTCCTTCTCATTCATCTCAGAAACGACCAGCTCGTCACGCACTCCCCTTAAACACTTTGTTTCACACTACTCAATGGACAAAGTTTTTCACTCTACAACGGACTTCACCTAATACCTATCTTAACGATCATAGTATTGGTAATGCTCTCCTATGTCATGTAGGTAAAGATATCTCATTTCACACTCTCAAGAGTGGCACTCACATCATCACGGCCCAGAATGCTGGCCAAGCTCGCAATCTTTCTCTCCTTACGACCATAGATACTATTCCTATCACTATTGACAAACAACATTTTCTCAATTCTTGTAGTGGTACTGTCTTTTACCCCACATCATTGTCCAATGGAATTACCAGACATGTGGTGATGACATTCTGCAGCTGCTTGAGCTCCAAGACCTCCCTATCCTCGAAGTTGACACTTTTGTCCTCCCTGCCCGTAAGCGAAGACGTTATCCTTGCAATATAGCTCGTTTAACATTTTGCAATATAGCTCGTTTAACATTTGACTGCCGTGAACTTCCACCCTCGGTCTACATTGCAGGTCACCGTTTACAAGTTCGAAAAGTGACCGATACACCGCAACAGTGTAGAAACTGCTGGCGTTTTGGTCACCATCGAAATATTGCAGGTCCATGGCCAAATGCCCAGTCTGTGGTGCCGACGACCATGCCAGTCCTTGTAATCTACCTCCCTCTTGCCTTAACTGTCATGAGGAGCATCCATCGTACTCTCGCCGTTGTCAGGTTTACCTGAATGAGCGGGAAATCTGATGTCTCAATGAGGCGGAAGGCTTCTCATATGCTATGGCCGTCTCTCATCTACGCCTTCAAGGGAGACTTCCCCATATTTCCTATTCTCGCATTGCAAAGCGTCCCCTCCACTTCTGGGGTCCCAACTTCCGTGACTTCCTCTGTTGTCGCCCCATCCTCAGTCACCCCTGTCTCGAATCCTTTTGCTGGTCTTGGCTCTGAGGTCCGTACCTCGGCACCCCATACTGTCCACACCCCTTCCTTTACTCACTTGCACAGTTCTGTGTCTACACGCCCTCGTCCACCACCAAATCCTCACCGCCCCATCTTCTCATAAGTCCCCGTTCCCTCCCAAGTTTCTTCCTTGACTCCCCCCTCCCCCTGGTCGCTTTCACTCTTGTCCTCTCCCAAGACCCTTCGACAGTCTCCTCTTCCATCTCCTCACCCTCTACTTTAGTACCATCTATAGTCTCCGAAATTGTTGCTCACCCTCCTCCTCCTTTCATCTCTAATGTAGTCCCACATCCTGCATCTTTGACTTCTGAAATGCTGGAAGCTATCACAGGATTTATTGCAGAGACTGAACCCTTGATGGACACCACTCCACCTCCGGTTCCTCCTCCTCTCTCTTCGTCTACACCCCTCCTTCCTTCACAGCGTCCCCTTCTTCTCTGATCACAAGTTTTCCGCTGCCTCCACACGTGGACTTTTCTAACCCTAGTCCATAGATACTCTAGCTTGTGATACTCACATTATCAAGGAACTTGATAATATGAGTAGTCACGAAAGCGCGACTTATATCTTTCTCTCCATTCATCATGGCTTATTTGCAGTGGAATATCTGAGGCCTCAGGGGTAACCTGGGTGAGCTTCAGGTGTTGCTCTCACAGTTTTTCCCTGTTGGGGTCTCTTTGCAAGAACCCAAATTACAATCCGCTGTTATCCAGCCCTTTTCGGGCTATGATTTGTTATATTCATCGGATTCTTTTTCCGATGGAACCTTTAACGAAAGTGCTCTTATACACACTGGTATTCCATACCGTCAGCTCTATATGTGTTCTTCTCTACATTACACTGCAGCTCATATCCACTTGAATAAGTGGTATACACTCTGTTCTTTATATCTCTCCCCTTCGCGGGCATTGTCTATCCCAGATGTTGATTTTCTGGTTTCTTCCTTGCCTCCACCCCTTCTGTTACTTGGCGATTTTAACGCAAACCATTTTCTTTGGGGAGGGTTGCACTGTGACTCCCGAGGCATTTAGATGGAGGTATTTCTTGCTTCTCTTCCCCTCCATGTTTTAAATACAGGTATTCCTACCCATTTTGATCCTCAAACTCATTCTTTCTCTTGCATCGATCTCTCCATCTGCTCTTCCTCAACTATCCTCGACTTCACCTGGTCTCTCCTCCCGGACTTACATGACAGCGATCATTTTCTGATCATCCTTAAGTCCCCTTCATATTCTCCACCTCCTCGTAGACCACACTGGCAATTTGACCTTGCGAAATAGGATCTTTACGCACGTCTTACTGCCTTTCATGAGGTTCCTTCCTTGTCCTCCATTGATGAGGTTTTACATCTCTTTTCGGCCTCCGTCTTTACAGCAGCTTCGCATTCTATCCCCCAAACCTCTGGGAAGCATTCTCAGAAGTGCGTGCCTTGGTGGTCTCCCACTTGTGCTCAGGCAGTACATCTGAAACGCGCTGCGTGGGACAGGTACCAGTATAACAGAACCGCAGAGACTCATTGATTTTAAGCAGAGGAGAGCAATTGCTCGCCATGTCATACACGACGCTAAACGCACTTGCTGGCGGGATTATGTATCCACAGTCACTTCAGCTTCCTCGATGAGTGCAGTCTGGAAGAAAGTGCGGAAATTGAGTGGTAAATTCTCCCCCTGACCCAGCTCCTGTTCTTCAGGTTGCTGGTGTCGATATAGCACACCCTGTTGCCGTTGCCACTGAAATTGGTAATCATCTGGTTCGCATTTCTCAGGGGCTCCATCTATGCCAGTCGTTCCTTTCTTCTTAGTCTGCCAGCGAGTTAAAACCCTTAGATATTTTTCTCTCAGAGAAAAATCTTATAATGTGCCTTTTTCCCTTCAAGAACTGGAGGCAACACTCTCCACTTGTAGATCATCTGCAGCTGGACCAGATGGCATACATATTCGTATGCTACAGCATTTACATCAGTCTGCTCTTACTGTCCTCTTACGACTCTTTAATCTTATATGGTTGCAAGGAGTCCTTCCCCAGATGTGGAAGTCTGCTATTCTACCTTTTCGCAAACCAGGTACTATGGGACGTGATGCCTCCCACTATCATCCCATTGCTCTTACCAGTACAGTTTGCAAGGTAATGGAACGTCTAGTTAATAGACGTTTGATGTGGTATTTAGAGATGCACAATAGTCTCTCCCCTAGTCAATATGGCTTTCGTAAGGGCTGTTCTGCCATTGACCCCTTACTGTGCTTGGATACATATATTCGTAATGCCTTTGCTAATAACCACTCGGTTATCGCCATCTTTTTCAACTTTGAGAAGGCCTACGACACAACTTGGAGGTATAATATCTTGACCCAGGCCCAGTCCTTAGGCCTCCGAGGCAATCTACCATTTTTCCTTAAGGCCTTCTTAACTGACAGACATTTCCGTGTCCGGTTAGTAATGAGCTTTCCCGGAATTTGTCCAAGCTGAAGGTGTCCCCAGTGTTGTGTTCTGAGCACAACACTTTCTCCTGCTATAAATAATCTGGCATCTGTTCTCCCATCCAATATTTGGTCATCGCTCTATGTAGATGACTTTGCTATAGCTTGTTCGGTGCTGACTGTCACCTTGTTAGTGGGTATTATGGACTTGTTATGGGGGCTATTGGAACCCAGCATGTATTGTAGTAATTAAATAACATGAATGCCTAATTATATTGAATTAATCAGAAGTGCTGCTTGGGAGGTTTAAAGGCTTGGCCATCCTTAAAACTTAAGAAGATGGATTAGACTGATTTCTCAATATAATATGTTATAAAAAATATAAATGCACCTTTTGTAAGTACTAGCTGTAAGTTGCATGTCTCATTGTAATAACATAAGAGATATTGAGAGTACATGTGGAGATGTGCAAAGTGATGTGTTTATGTTTGAGGGGGAGGAACTTAGAGAGAGACTGTTTTCCCACAATCCCTTCCTGGAGTAAACATGGCTGCTGGAGTGAGCTGGTGTTGTTGGTGCTGATCTTAACTTGGCTTCAGGGCTGAATGAGTGCCCAAAAGGTAATGGGGAGGGTTGTAGATCGATGATGTTACCGTGACATTCTGTGATCTTCAGTGTATCAAGACACTGGAGGGTTAAGAAATGTTGAGAAAAAGAGAGTTGAAGGTGGCAGCTGAGCCATGTGCTTTGGGAAAGGCTGATTATATGTTTAGGAGTGGAGACCTGTACATTATATGTATATACTTCTTAATATAGCTATTTTTATAATGTTGGTTTAAATAACCTTTGAGAGGAATGTGAAAGGACCCATAAGTTTTCAGATGCAGCAGCTAAACCTGGTAAGTATCTTTTAGCCTATAAATGTCCTCCTTTACCCTAAGACCTTTTAAGTAAATACCCTATGCTAGACATGTAGAACCTTGATGATAAATAGGGAAAAATATCATAACACACCTCATTGCAGTTTCCCTCCAGCATGCCATCAACCAGGTTTCTGATTGGGCCACCAATCACGGGTTTAAATTTTCTAGTGGCAAAACTCATCAAATTATGTTTACTAGACGTTCAGTGGTCTCTGATTATCCAGTGTACCTATATGGCTCACGTATCCCAGAACGTGATACAGTCAGGTTTCTCAGCCTCCTGTTTGACCGTCGATTGTCCTGGAAACCTAACATTACCTCTCTGAAGGCAACTTGTCATAGCTGGCTAAACCTTTTAAAAACCCGCACATATTTCATGGGGGCTGATCGTCGAACTCTCCTTCACCTGCATTCAGCCTTAATATTATTGAAACTCGATTATGGTGACCAGATATATTCGCACCTTCCTGCTACTCTTTCCAGCTTTAATCCCATTCATCACCAGGGATTGTGTTTATGCCTTTGCATTTCGTTCTTCACCGTTGAGAGCCTCTATGTAGAAGCGAACATTGCATCCTTTATCTGATCATTGTGATGCACATTGCATTCGCTATTATGTTCAGCTCATGACCTCCGCAATCCTTCCATGTATAGGATTGTCACAGATGTTAGTAGACTCTCATTATTTGTTCATCACCCTGTTTACTTGTCCCTTTCTCTTCATCTACATTCACTCTTGTCTTCCTTCAACTACCACCTTTATACATTCATGTGACGTCTCCTTTCCCTACCGGCTTGGGAAGTTCCTGCTGTCCGTGTCTGTTCTATTCCCTACCTTGCACAAGCCCAACTACCTACGGCTGTTTCTCCCTCTTTTTCTAGACCACTTCCATTCTCATTCCCATGCCATCACAGTATACACCGATGGTTCAAAGTCATCTGAATGTGTCGGATTCGCAGCAGTCTTCCTGGACATCATCGCTGAGGCATCTATTTCCCTTGGCTATCATATTTACAGCTGAATTGTATGCCATTTTTGTGGCACTTATCCATATTGCATCTATGCCTGTGTCACCATTTGTAGTCGTTTCAGACTCCCTTAGTGCTTTACAGGCTATCCGTAAAATTGATACACCTCACCCCCTAGTTTTTCGTATCCAACTTTGGTTACGCCATATCTCTAGCAAGCACAAAGATATTGTTTTTTATTGGGTCCCTGGTCATGTTGATGTACAGGGCAATGAACAGGCAGACACTGCTGTGCGGTCAGCAGTACATGACCTTCCAGTCTCATATAGAGGTGTTCCTTTCACGGACTATTTTGCGGTCATTGCTATCCACCTTCGCACCCATTGCTCCCATCCTGTTCCTCATCCTCATATCGGACATAGACAGGGATATAAGCCACAGTACCATATCTTCCTTTGCAGATGACACCCGAATCTGTATGACAGTGTCCACCATTGAAGACACTGCAAGACTCCAAGCAGACATAAACCAAATCTTTAAATAGGCTGCAGAAAACAATATGAAGTTCAATGATGAGAAATTTCAATTACTCAGATAAGAAAAATGTGAGGAAATTAAAATCTCATCAGAGTACAAAACAAATTCCAACAACACAATAGAGCGAAAAACTAATGTCAAAGACCTGGTAGTGATCTTATCAGAGGATCTCACCTTAAAGGACCATAACACCATAGCAATCACATCTGCTAGAAAAAATGACGGGATGGATAATGAGAATCTTTAAAACCAGGCCTCTTCAAGGGGGGCTCCTTGCTGTGGTGAAGAGGCTCTTGGTCTGAGGAATTGGACCTTTTGGTCTTCTTCCTCAGACTGAACCTAATTACTCCCCAATCTTCCCTCCCTTTTCCCATTTTCCCCATCTCTTTTTTCCCTTTCCTCTTCCTCCTCATCCCTCCCTTATTTCCTTCCCATTTTTACCCTTGGAGCTTCCTTCCACAGGCATTCTAGTTCCTAAGTAGGGGGAAGGGTATCATGGTCCATCCCATTCCGTTGAGGTCCTTGGCGGTGGTGTAGTTTGCCGTGGAATCTGGATCACCTGGGGATGTCCAGATCCCTCTCTGGTCTCTCAGGGGAGGGCCTTGGGTATCTTTTGGGCGACGGGTGTATCTCTGGTGGCTACTTTTCAGATTCTTGGGGTGGTGGCCGAAGATGGTATGCTTTGTGGCGGATATCCTGCCACCCTCCCTTTTGTCGGCCGAGGTGGCTCGGTGGATGTGAGGTTGCTATCCCGGATTGCTGGTTTATTGGCATGAAGGGTAGGGTATGGCAAGGGTTCCATGCAGCATCTGCACTACTTGCGGTGTTGAGGTCCTCTTGGGCGCGGAGGGGGATTTATGCTCCTTTCATTCCTCCTAGGAGCTATTCCTCCATGTTCCCCCCTTTTTTTATTCTTTTTTTATTTTTATTTTCTTTACTTTCTTTTTTTTCTTAAAAATAAAAAGAAAGAAGTAACCTAACCATGGCTGACCCAATCCATGAACCCAATATCCCTCGGCCCCTTACTGATACCGCACCTAGTTCTAACCTTACCTCGTTACCGGACAACTCTTCGGACAACTCTAATACCCCTGTACCTCTTGCTGGTGCCAGTTCGTCACCTGCTTCAGGTACCTAAGTTCCAACAGGCCCTTTTGACATATCTGAACCTCGCTCTTCTCTGACCTTGATTCCGGCTTCTCCCATGACGGTGCGGCAATTTTCGAATCGCTCGCCCATCTCCCATCAGACCACCCTCGGTCCCACATCCAAACTACCAAGACCCTTACATGACCATTCGAGTCTTCCTTCTCATTCATCTCAGAAACGACTAGCACTGTGGAAACTTTTTTAGTCACTAAAAGTTCCACAGGGTAAGTGAGCCGTAAAAGCCTTACATACCGTGGATCGGCCCTCGGAGTTTATAAACCCACACTCCCAACCAAAACATACGCACACTCCAGCTGATGACGGTGACTATTGTGTATATATTTAATTGATAGATTTATCCACCTAGGAACACCTAGGCAAGTTTGTACAGCTAGAGACTAACAGTAGGATTATTAAGGCAACGTTAGGTATTAATAGTGTAGCTCTAACACCCTAATATAGGTAGTTATAGGCCTGAATAGGCAAGCATTAGGTTATGTTAACTAGAGACAACTGGCAGCCCACACTTGAATCTAGGCAGTGTGGCGTGACCTACGTTCTTCCCAGACCAGACTCCACTCGAGCAAGACGTGCTGAGATAGACAGCACCCCCACGTGACCCAACATCTGTC
>WNWK01042659.1:0-15877 GCA_009830355.1 Cherax destructor | reverse complement strand
TATATGCTAAATTTAAAGACAAAATACATTGACAAAATGAATTGACAAAAATACAGCATAGATAACAACTCAGAGCTACATCTCGAATACTTCGTCCAGCGCCATATATATGGAAGGTAGCGAAGGAAGTACTAACAAAGGAGACTGTACATGATTGATATACAGTACCGTCAATGTGAAGAATTAGACACATGTACAACATCTGGGTATCTATATTTTGTAGACGTTTCGACATCCAGTGACTTTATCAGTGCAATACAAGGACATAATGTGAAGACTGAAGAAGTATATACAAAAGACGTCATAATGAGTCCCTGAGCCTAGCAGTAGGTGACGAGCACCTTAGTCTTGAAGAACCTGAAGCACAACAGGAAGACTGGCGCTTATAAACTGACATCAGATGAGGAAGCTGCACTTTAAGGTAAGTTTGTGGTGCTGATTCCGAATATGTCATCGGTTTTGCTTGATTTGCTCTAGTTTTTGATAAATATGGTATCTCACTGAAACCATAAAAGATGTGAAAAATATATTGATCAGGCGGGGCTAATTTGCAAATCGGAATGAAATTGTTTTTTAGATCATGCAAAAGTCAAATCATGTATATACTAGCACCTCAATCTATATAATAACAGGTTAACATAGTAAGATATTTCAGATACCACTAATTACTGCATATGAAAACGATTTGTACGATTTTCTTCTATGTTGATCATCAGCACAGTTTTGTTGAGTGAGCAATTGCAAGAGATGCATATTGGTTACCATTGTTCAATAAGACAAATTTCAAGCTTCTGGCGGAGCTGTCAATAAACAACCGCCAATCTTCTGGTCGATATTCAAGTCCCATTCCAAGAAGAAGTCCAGTGATGTTATTGTAGTATACAAGTTCTTCATTATGGCTGAAGTAAGGAAGGAGTTCAACCTCTCTTGTCCGATAAGCTGTTATTTTAACTTCTTGTTGTAGACAGTTCTTTTCCTTTAGTCTGGATACTAAAAGTTCAGATGTTTGCTTTGGCAGACTGAGGTCACGTATCAGATCACTGAGTTCTTGGAAGAACTGCTGGAGTGTTGAAATGCTATCACCTGTGTTACATCCTAAACACTGTGTTTCTTCAACATCTGACAATGGAAGGTCAGGCAGTGCTGTAAACACTGGTATGGGAACGTCTTCGCTGTGTGGCACAGATATGTTTGTGACTTGATAAAGCCCACTGCGTGGGCGAAACGTTGTCAATAAAGGATCACATTATACTGCTTATGTGTTTATTTTTACACGTGCGAGTGTGTTGTTATGTAGGATAACCATGAAGAAGTTTCCTGGCAAGAGGTTCAGCTGTTTGTGACTCGATAAAGCCCAATGCGTGGGCGAAACGTTGTCAACGTGCTCTCTGTGAATCTGAACAAGATGTCCTCTCTTGAGCTACTCTACCAGCAACTGAAGGAAGAACTGAGGGTAGCTAAGCTTGAGATACAGCGACTGACTGAGGAAAACAAGAGGATTCGTAGTAATCCTCCTGTTCAGAATCCTCAAGCCAAGAAAGGAACCTGGACAGTGGCTGGAATGCATGGGACAAAGTTAAGGATCAAGAGGACGGATGGAGAGGTATAATCAACGAAGAACCAGGAACCTGTTGTGGAAACATCGAACCGATTCTCCGTGTTACCCGATGAATGTGAGTCGACTACTGGGAACATCACGACGAACGACACCTTCCTTGGTGTCGTTCGTCGAGGGGCCGTTCCTGCCTAACTAATTTATTAACTTTCTTCGGTAAAGCTTTTGAGGCTGTTGATCACGATAAAGAATTCGATATTGTTTATTTAGACTTTAGTAAGGCTTTTGATAGAGTACCGCACCGGAGACTGTTAAGGAAAGTGGCAGCTCATGGAATTGGGGTAAAAGTGCTGTCATGGATCGAGTCATGGCTCACCATAGGAAGCAGAGAGTGTGCTTAAATGGGGTTAAATCTGAGTGGGGATCTGTAACAAGTGGCGTTCCACAGGGATCGGTTTTGGGCCCGTTGTTGTTTATAATATATATAAATGACCTTGACGAGGGAATTACTAGTGATATGAGCAAATTCGCTGATGACACGAAGATAGGTAGGATAATCGATTCAGACGTAGATGTCACGGAACTTCAGGAGGATTTAGACAAACTCAATTCCTGGTCAGAAAAGTGGCAGATGCAGTTCAATGTAGATAAATGCAAGGTTCTGAAGCTCGGGAGTGTCCATAACCCAAGCACTTATAAGTTAAATAACGTAGAACTTAGCCATACAGATTGCGAGAAGGACTTGGGGGTGATGGTAAGCAGCAACCTTAAACCAAGGCAGCAATGCCTAAGCGTAAGAAATAAAGCAAATAGATTACTGGGATTTATATCAAGAAGTGTTAGCAACAGAAGTCCAGAGGTTATATTACAGCTTTATACATCATTAGTAAGGCCTCACCTAGATTACGCAGCTCAGTTTTGGTCTCCATATTACAGAATGGACATAAATTGTTAGAAAACATTCAGCGTAGAATGACTAAATTAATACATAGCATTAGAAATCTTCCTTACGAAGAAAGATTAAAGACCCTTAAATTACATTCACTTGTAAGACGTAGAATGAGGGGAGACATGATCGAGGTATACAAGTGGAAAATGGGTATTAACAAAGGGGATATAAATAAGGTCTTGAGGATATCTCTCCAAGAGAGAACCCGCAATAATGGATTCAAGTTAGATAAGTTTAGATTTAGAAAGGATATAGGAAAGTATTGGTTTGGAAATAGGGTAGTTGATGAGTGGAACAGTCTGCCTAGTAGGGTTATTGAAGCTAGGACCTTGGGTAGTTTCAAATTTAGGTTGGATAAATTCATGAGTGAGAGGGGTTGATTTGAGGGACTCGCAATGAGTGAATGGAATTGTCAAAGCTTATTTCTGGGTAGCATTGAAAATTGGATTGAGCAAGTGTTCTGTTAGTAGGACGGATTGTGAAGGACCTGCCTAGTATGGGCCAACGGGCCTGCTGCAGTGTTCCTCCTTTCTTATGTTCTTATGTTCTTATTTAACTTATAAGTGCTTGGGTTATGGACACTCCCGAGCTTCAGAACCTTGCATTTGTCTACATTGAACTGCATCTGCCACTTTTCTGACCACGAATTAAGTTTGTCTAAATCTTCCTGAAGTTCTATGACTTCTATGTTTGAATCAATTATCCTACCTATCTTCGTGTCGTCGGCGAATTCCCCCGTCAAGGTCATTGATATATATTATAAATAACAATGGGCCTAAGACTGATCCCTGTGGAACACCACTTGTTACAAGTCCCCATTCGGATTTAACCCCATTTTTGCACGCTCTCTGCTTCCTATTGGTGAGCCATGACTCGATCCATTACAGCACTTTTCCCCCAATGCCATGAGCTGCCACTTTCTTTAACAGTCTCAAGTGCGAGTCCCACTCAAATCCAACCCTTCTCACTCATAAGAACATAAGAACATAAGAAAGGAGGAACACTGCAGCAGGCCTGTTGGCCCATACTAGGCAGGTCCTTCACAATCCGTCCCACTAACAATATTTGCTCAACCCAATTTTCAATGCTACCCAAGAAAAAAGCTTTGACAATTCTACCCACTCATGCGCGAGTTGCTCTCAAATCCAACCCCTCTCACTCATGAATTTATCCAACCTAAATTTGAAACTACCCAAGGTCCTAGCTTCAATGACCCTACTAGGCAGACTGTTCCACTCATCAACTACCCTATTTCCAAACCAATATTTTCCTATATCCTTTCTAAATCTAAACTTATCCAATTTGAATCCATTATTGCGGGTTTTCTCTTCGAGAGATATCCTCAAGACCTTATTTATATCCCCTTATTAATACCCATCTTCCACTTATATACCTCGATCATGTCTCCCCTCATTCTTCGTCTTACAAGTGAATGTAATTTAAGGGTCTTCAATCTTCTTCATACGGAAGATTTCTAATGCTATGAATTAACTTTTGTCATTCGTCGCTGAATGTTTTCTAACGAATTTATATCCATTCTGTAAAATGGAGACCAGAACTGAGCTGCATAATCTAGGTGAGGCCTTACTAATGATGTATAAAGCTGTAATATAACCGCTGGACTTCTGTTGCTTACACTTTTGGATATATATCCCAGTAATCTATTTGCTTTATTTCTTACGCTTAGGCATTGCTGATTTGGTTTGAGGTTGCTGCTTACCATAATCCCCAAATCCTTTTCGCATTCTGTACGGCTGAGTTCAACATTATTAGCTGGTAGGTGCTAGGGTTATGAACATTCCCGAGCTTTAGAACTTTGTATTTATCTACATTGAACTGCATCTGCCATTTTTCTGACCAGGAATTGAGTTTGTCTAAATCCTCCTGAAGTTCCGTGACATCTACGTCTGAATCGATTATCCTACCTATTTCGTGTCATCAGCGAATTTTCTCATATCACTAGTAATTCTTCTCGTCAAGGTCATTTATATATATTATAAACAACAACGGGCCCAAAACCGATCCCTGTGGAACGCCACTGTTACAGATCCCCACTCAGATTTAACCCCATTTATGCACACCCTCTGCTTCCTATTGGTGAGCCATGACTCGATCCATGAAAACACTTTACCCCCAATGCCGTGAGCAGCCACTTTCTTTAACAGTCTCTGATGTGGTGCTCTATCAAAAGCCTTACTAAAATCCAAATAAACAATATCGAATTCTTTATCATGATCAACTGCCTCAAAAGTTAATAAATTAGTTAGGCAGGAACGGCCCCTGGTGAATCCATGTTGAGTATCATTAATCAAATTATGCCTATCGAGATGGCTTCATGTTATCAGCATAATCGACTCTAATAATTTGCCTACAATTGATGTTAGACTTATTGGGCGGTAATTTGATGGTAACGACTTGTCCCTGCTTTAAAAATAGGAATTACATTAGCCATCTTCCACGTATCAGACACTACACCTGTTTGAAGAGATAGATTAAAAATGTTAGTTAAGGGTTCACAGAGTTCCATTTTGCATTCCTTAAGAACCCTTGAAAAAAGTGGACAAGTCGTTACCATCAAATTAACGCCCAATAATCCTAACCTCAATCGTAGGCAAATTACTAGTCAATTATAGCTAATAACATAAGAAGCCACCTCGATTAGCATAATTTGATTAATGATACTCAACACTGATTCACGAGGGGCCATTATTGCCTAACTAATTAACTAAATTTCTTCAGTAAAGCTTTAAAAGCCGTTGATGAGTGGAACAGTCTACCTAGTAGAGTTATTGAAGCTAGAACCTTGGATAGTTTCAAATTTAGGTTTGATTTGAGTGGGACTTGCACATGAGTAAATAGAATTATCAAAGATTATTTCTTGGGTAGCATTGAAAATTGGGATGAACAAAATATCTTGTTAGTGGGATGGATTGTGAAGGACTTGCCTAGTATGGACCAACAGGTCTGCTGCAGTGTTCCTCCTTTCTTATGTTGATCATGATAAAAATTCGACATTGTTTATTTGGATTATAGTAAGGCTTTCGATATAGTACCACACCTGAGGCTGTTAAAGAAAGTGGCAGCTCATGGATCGAGTTATGGCTCACCAATACGAAGCAGTGTGCATAAATGGGGTCAAATCTGATTGGGGATCTGTAACAACTGCCTTTCCATAGGGATTGTTGTTTATAATATATGTCAATGACATTGACGAGGGAAATACTAGTGATATGAGCAAATTCGCTGATTCAGACGTACATGTCACGGAACTTCAGGAGGATTTAGATAAACTCAATTTGTGGTCAGAAAAGAGGGAGATTCAGTTTAATGTTGATAAAAGCAAAGTTCTGAAGCTAGGAAATGTTTATAACCCTAGCACCTATCACGTTGCAATCATATCCCATTAGTTTTTTTATCCTCTACTGTCGTCAGACTTATTTCAATTTATCTATCAAAGGCCATAATTTTTAATTGTGGAACCAGTCTTATTGCACACCACCTCACTTTTCTCAATTTCTTGATGTACTTAATAAGATGAAGGCTCCACAATGGTAATGCATACTGCAATGCTTAGGTCTCTGAAAGCTAGTCATCGATTTGTCAAACGAGAATTTCCAACAGCAAGTATTTTGATGTGGGCTTCCTGTAAGTTGTTCATTATGAGACCCACCAAAAGGATCTCCTTCTGGGATGTTTCCTGAGTCCTCGACTGATTGTACCCAAGAGTTTACAAAAGTGTTTCCCTAGAATTGCTGAGGGTTGATGGGTGTAGCACCCAGTGTATGTGTTTTCTGGGAACTACCGATTTTGACAAGTTTCTGGTAAGCCAAGCTTTGTCATAATAAAATATCACATAAGTTTCAAAAGTATCATTTTATTGAACTTATATTTGGTAATTCTACCAACAATATTATTGGTGACCGTTAAAGAAACCCATCATATTTTTATTATTTATTTAAAAGCCAAAAATACAGATGTATAATATAAGAAAGACGAAGGTGCACAAGAAACTGGAATCAGTTGGATTGTTACAATAATCATGTGCAATTTCAATTAGTGTGATAATTCCTATTTTGTTGATGTAATTCACATTGTTCATGATTGGGAACGAGTCTTGATACTGGACTTCTCTAACTACAGGTATTTTGAAAAGTCCTGTTTCTCCAAGCAATGGGACCGGTTCTCTAGATGTACCACCTCTATCATCTTTGCCTTCCACTTTTCTTGGCCTCCATGTGGTTCCAAGTTCTCCCAATCGATTTCCTTGTGGTTGAAGTCACCCATGATCAGTAGCTTCGCCCTGCTCACATGAGCCTTTTTGGCCACTTCAGCCAGTGTGCCAACCATCACTCTATTACTATCATCATACTCTTGCCTTGGCCTCCTGCTGTTCTGTGGTGGGTTATACATCACTGCAATTACCACCTTGGGACCTCCAGACTGCGTTCCTACTATGTAATCTCTTGCCTCTCCTCTGTCTCCTCTCTCCATCTCATCAAAATCCCATTGGTTTTTGATCAGCAGTGCCACTCCTCCACCCCTCTGTCTTTCCTCAGGATCTGATATCCCATTGAAAGATGGCATCTGTTATCATACCTGGAGCTTGGTTTCTGTGAGAGCTATGATGTCTGGTGATGCCTCTTGACTCTTTCATGCCCTCCCACTTATTTGTTATTCCGTCAGCATTGGTGTACCATACCTTCAGTTTCCTCTCCAACACTGTGTTTGGGGGTCTGGGGGTGGGGTCTGAGGGGGGGGGTCATGGGGGTGGGGGTCTTAGGGGTGGGGTCTGTGGGGTGGGTCTGTGGGGTGAGGTGTCTGTGGGGTGGGGTCTGTGGGGGGGGGTCTGTGGGGGTGGGGTCTGTGGGGAAAGGGGTCTGTGGGGGTGGGGGTCTGTGGGGTGGGGTCTGTGAAGGTGGGGGTCTGTGGGGGTGGGGACCTGGCAGTGTACTGCGGGATTCTATAGCGGAGTGTTGGGTGGGGAATTGTGGTTTGTGTTGGGATAGCATGATTGGCTGTGCGGTTCTGGGGATGGTTCTGTGTGCGCTTGCTCTTGTTGGTCTGCCCTGATCTGGTTGTCCTCTGCTGATTCTGTCCTTGTCTCTCCTCCTAGCTCCCTTCGCTTTTGTATCCTCTCCTTCAGCTGCTGTCATTCTCATTTTGTTCTGTCTCGGTCTAGGAACACCCTCTTGTATTCTTCCGATTCCTTCAACCGTGGTTTCTCTTGGAGGATCCTGTTTTGCACTGTTTCTGTCCTGAAAATCAGTATGATTGGTGGTTTTTTCCCTTCACGTACCACCCGATTCTCTGAAAATTTACAATCTTGGACATGTCCTCTTCACCTATTTCTTTGATGATTTTCTCAATCTCCTTTTCTTTCTGCCTGCCGTCTTTCAGTGTTTGTCCTTCCCTCGCTCTCCTTGAGCCCATGAATAAACACTTACTTCGCTCTCTCCTCCTCCCATTGCCTTTCCCTCTGTGACTCTGGTTCCTGTCTATACATGGCCATTTTCTCCTTATTTTTCCTGTAAGAACATAAGAACATAAGAAAGAAGGAACACTGCAGCAGGCCTACTGGCCCATGCGAGGCAGGTCCAAGTCTCCAACTGGCTTAAGCCAATGCCCCGACCCAGCCAGGTCAGGTTACATTCACTTAAGGAAGGAGCACGGCATCTGACCTAGTGACACAAGCTATTCTGGACCAACTCACAACCACCCGCACCCACTCATATATTTGTCTAGCCGACCACCTGGATTTAACCCTCCCCAGGTAAACTCCAGGTAGTCAGGTAACTTCCACTTAAGGAATTAGTATGGCATCTGACCTAGTAGCACAAGCTAGTCAGGTCCAACTCACACCTACCCACACCCACTCATGTATTTATCTAACCTATTTTTAAAACTACACAACGTCCCAGCCCCTATGACGGTACTCAGGAGTTTGTTCCACTCATCCACAACTCTATTACCAAACCAGTGCTTTCCTATATCCTTCCTGAATCTCAACTTTTTCAATTTGAAACCATTGCTGCGAGTCCTGTCTTGGCTGGATATTTTCAGCACGCTATTTACATCCCCTTTATTTATTCCTGTTTTCCATGTATACACCTCAATCATATCCCCCCTAATTCTACGCCTTTCTAAAGAGTGCAGATTCAAGGCCCTCAGTCTATCCTCATAGGGAAGATTTCTGATACTTGGGATCAACTTTGTCATCCTCCTCTGTACGTTTTCCAGTGCATTTATATCCATTCTGTAATACGGTGACATGGTCGTGCCTCTGCATTTGACCTATTCCCCTGTGCGTGTGTGTGTGTGTGTATACTCACCTAAATGTGGTTGCAGAGGTCGATTCACAGCTCCTTTCGCCGCCTTTTAGCTAGTCACTACATGGTCCACTCTCTTCCCACTCCAAGTGTAGAAAATCAGAACACTGGCTCATTTCCCGTACCGTTAGACCTCCCTAAGTGGGGAGGGAGGGAGGTGGTGGAGCAGCGGACCACATAAACCTGTGTCTGGGTGCTACATTTCCCTTTCCCCTCTTCTACATATTTGAGCTAAGTTAGAGTTAGACATAGAGTAATTCAGCTTAGTACCTACAACCTACACAATTGTGAACAGTGGGCACTTATTTCAGCCAGCCATGGGTACCCACTGTTTATGCACAGCACCCCACTCCCACCTATCCGGCTTCAATCACACAAAAAATCCATAGCGAGTGAACAGGCGAGGGCACGAAATTCTGCCTAACTGTGCCGATTTATTACCAGCCTAGTTAATTACAATCACTTATCCTATGGCAGACCTTTGTGCAGTAAAGTATTCTAACATTTGATAACACATTACAACGCAAATTAGATACCATTTCACGGCCATAAAATGTTCCCTCGCTGCTAACAAGCCTGTAGAAGACCAGTAACTCAAATACAAGTATCTCAGGTGTCCCGGCAGAGGTACCAAAGGCTCCCACACTCCACGAGTAAGTACCCATTGTATCATTAAATGAGCATTTCTTGTACTATTGTGGCTGAACAGTGTGAAGGGTCTTACCACATCCTCCAGCTCACCTAAGATGCAACATACCTGCAACCGGCTTCCTGCACACTGTGAGGGTTTTAAAGAAATGTAAAGAGGAACTTACCATACCTTTGGCTAAACTTTTCAATATATCACTACAAACTGGCATAGTGCCAGACAAGTGAAAAATGGCAATTTTTTCCTATTTACAAGGCAGGTGACAGGTCCTTAGCTTCGAACTATAGACCAATAAGCCTTACCTAAATAGTTGGTAAATTTATGGAATGAAAAATTGCCGAAGCAATTCGTAGCCATATTGAAAGGCATAAATCGATTAATGAATCTCAGCACGGTTTTACAAAGGGGCGTTCCTGTCTTACGAATTTACTAACTTTCTTCACTAAGGTGTTTGAGGAGGTAGATCATGGTATTGAATACGATGTTGTGTATATGGACTTCAGTAAGGATTTCGATAAAGTTCCACATCAGAAGCACACGGAATAGGAGGAGAAATGTTTTCATGGGTAGTGGCATGGTTGACAAATAAACAGCAGAGTTTGCATAAATGGGGAGAAATCAGAATGGGGGCACGTCACAAGCGGTGTTCTACAGGGGTCAGTGTTGGGCCCCTTGTTTTTCACAATTTACATAAACGACATAGTGAGGAAATAAATTTTGCTGATGACACCAAAATAGGCCGTCCATTTCATTCTAATGAGGACATTAGAGCACTCCAGGATGATTTGAATAGACTGATGCAGTGGTCGGAGAAGTGGCAGATGCAGTTTAATATAGACAAATGCAAAGTTCTAAATGTTGGACAGGAAAATAACCATGCCACATATAAACTAAATAATGTAGATCTTAATATTAAGGATTGCGAAAAGGATTTAGGAGTTCTGGTTAGCAGTAATCTGAAACCAAGACAACACCTTTCCAGGTGCTCCATCAAATTTCTCTTGATAATCTTATCCATAGCCTTAGATACTATACATGTCAGTGACACTGGTCTGAAGTGTAATTCTCTCTGTCTTTTTTTTCTTAAATACCAGGATTACATAAGTTGTTTCCCACAGCTCCAGCATGTGACCTGTTTTAGTTAACATGTTGAAGATCTCGGCTAGACGGTCTCACAATTCCTTCATTTTCTCTCTGAACCCATAAAGAGATATCTAGCTCACTCCGTAGTCTCTTTACTTCATCTTTGTGTGTGTTTATCTAAGTCTCTTACTCCGTGTCTTTTTGTCTACCTGTCTTTTTTTATGTCTGCCTCAGATTCCATTAACTCCATCGTGGACTCGGAAAGGGAACATGTTTTAAAAAAGGCATTTGAGAAACCATTTTGATTTTGAAGTGAGAATTTCTGTCTGAGAGATAGTTACAGCTAATATATAAGTTGCTTAATAACAATAAAATATGAAGATGTTTCTGAGTCCAGAATATTAGAGACATTTTAGGCCCTCAAATATGTGTTCATCATGTTTCAGTAGCTGAAGCTTGTTAATAATTCTTAGTTAACTGAATACATGAAATAATTATATATTAAATTCTTATATAATTCGTAATTGATTTTTTTTTATAAATTTAAGGGAGAAAAAGACACTTGTGCGTCCCTTTTCATTAATTATAGTCACTACTACTATATTATATTATTCAGTGACTTTTATAAATTTATTTTCGAAATTTATTATTATCTAGACTTGGTATATACTTTAACAGGTGGTCATCTCTGTCTATATACACGTCTTCACAATAGAAAACTTCCACGTGTTGCACTTGTCTCTTAGTCATCAACGTGTCAGTATTCTACATCATTAACGTAATGATACTTATGATATGTTGCTGCAAGCATATCTTCTACAACACCATGGTATGTTGCTACAAGTATATCTTCTACAATCATATCTTCTAAACCACCATGTTATGTTGCTACAATCATATCTTCTACAACACCATGGTATGTTGCTACAAGCATACCTTCTACAACACCATGGTATGTTGCTACAAGCATACCTTCTACAACACCATGGTATGTTGCTACAAGCATACCTTCTACAACACCATGGTATGTTGCTACAAGCATACCTTCTACAACACCATGGTATGTTGCTACAAGCATACCTTCTACAACACCATGGTATGTTGCTACAAGCATACTTCTACAACACCATGGTATGTTGCTACAAGCATACCTTCTACAACACCATGGTATGTTGCTACAAGCATACCTTCTACAACACCATGGTATGTTGCTACAAGCATACCTTCTACAACACCATGGTATGTTGCTACAAGCATACCTTCTACAACACCATGGTATGTTGCTACAAGCATATCTTCTACAACACCGTGGTATGTTGCTACAAGCATATCTTCTACAACACCGTGGTATGTTGCTACAAGCATACCTTCTACAACACCATGGTATGTTGCTACAAGCATATCTTCTACAACTCTTGCCATCACTGGTCCAAATTGTGCGCATTACCTACTTCCATTAGCGTGTCCCGCCCACCTGTAACGCCTTCTCAATCTGCTTCATCCCTCTTTTAGTTGCATTAAATAACTCATGTCTCTGCTTGAGATATATCAAGATCCCCTGAACACCTGTCAAGACCCCTGAACACCTGTCAAGATCCCCTGAACACCTGTCAAGATCCCCTGAACACCTGTCAAGATCCCCTGAACACCTGTCAAGATCCCCTGAACACCTGTCAAGACTAAGAGATTGAACCGTTAAATTAACTCTCCACTTACACCATTATCTCTAGTAGCAAAGTCGCCTCTGTATTAGACTGAAAAAAAAGTAAGCAGAATATTGTATTTCATTATTGTAATGATGTAAACACTAAGTCTAAAACAGAGAGTGAAGTGTTCTTGATGTCAGTATGCTAATGAAATGCAACGTAAATGCCCCTCGTGCTATCAATAAAACTTAGGCCAACTTTTATATAAACTTAAGTCACATTCAAAAATCTGTTTCTTCTTAATTTTGCAATAACTTCATGGTATTTTGTAGTTGCGTCTTAGAAATTCTAAACGCTGCATGCTGGTGTTTCTTCATGAGTACAAGGATATAAGTTCTAAACTTAGCATAATTTCTTTATCAAGTTAAACATCAGATTTTGCTTTGAAAGTGGTTAATTTATAATGTATTTCATATACGTCAGTCTACACTTAATGAGCATGTGTTTTCCTGCAACTTGTTTCTTTCGCTCCGTATTTTGGGAAATATTTTTTTTTTTTTTCAGGTACATAGGATTTCTTCCATTTAGTAACTGCATAATGTAAAGTGTTATCGCTTAGGAAATAAATTTTTGATTTTGGCACATTTTAAACGTTTAATTTCAATGATAGATTTCTTCCTGAGTTAAAAAATAGCATTTGACCTAAATATCGTGAGAAAGATTAATATAAAGTTATTTTGTTCTAATCACCAACAGCAGAAGCAACACCATCAACACCAGCTGTACCAGCGACAGCCGAAGCAACACCATCAACACCAGCTGTACCAGCGATAGCAGAAGCAACACCATCAACACCAGCTGTACCAGCAACAACAGAAGCAACATCATCAACACCAGCTGTACCAGAGACAGCAGAAGCAACGCCATCAACGCCAGCTGTACCAGAGACAGCAGAAGCAACACCATCAACACCAGCTGTACCAGCAACAGCAGAAGCAACACCATCAACACCAGCTGTACCAGAGACAGCAGAAGCAACGCCATCAACACCAGCTGTACCAGAGACAGCAGAAGCAACACCATCAACACCAGCTGTACCAGAGACAGCAGAAGCAACGCCATCAACACCAGCTGTACCAGAGACAGCAGAAGCAACGCCATCAACACCAGCTGTACCAGAGACAGCAGAAGCAACACCATCAACACCAGCTGTACCAGAGACAGTATCAACTGGAAACACACCTGAAGCATCACCAGCAGAGACAGCAATAACAGCAGAATAAGCAGAAGCAGTTAAACAGCAGCAAAGACTACTGCAAAAACATCAGCATCAGTAACAATAACAGACAGCAACAGAGGCGATAGTAAAGACCGCAACAGAAACGGCCATAAAAATAGCAATCGCATCCACAACAGCAATAAAAGGAGGTGTAACAGCAGCATTAGCATTACTAGCAGCAACACCGAAAGTGACATCAACACTGACGAGAAGATGAGAGCGGCAGATGCAGTGTTGACGGTGGTAGAGGTGTTGCTGGTGATGCTGGTGGTGATGTTGGTGGTGACCAACCCTGACCACTGCCCAGGACCTCACTGGATCACCAAGAACAAAGATGGACGCTGGTTGTCTCTCCTTCCAGGTGGGACCCTCATCTTACTCTTGTTATTAATATATTCACGAGAAACCGTTAACACCGTTGGAGTCATAAACTGCTTAGGGAATGAGAGATACTGAGGTTTGATCTTAGGAAGGGAAGGTAAGATCCAGCTGCTTGGATCACGAGCCCGTCACCATTATCATGTCACCCCCGCTGAAGCCATTTATTAACATTCTTATTTATAAATGTCCAATCGAATTTTGCAAAAGAATTGTACATACATGTCTAGATGCAGTTTTTTTGCTATCAAAATAATGTAATCTGTATTATAATGAATTAAGTATTGATTGGTACCAAGCTAAATTTGGGTTATTTGACCCTTATTATTTCATATTTAAATGACTGCCATGAAATTATCTCGACAATGTTTTAATAGTATATATGTATCATATTCTAAATAATTATCATTTGTTTTAATGGTTAAAAAATAAATTAAACCATGAAGCTTTGTGGAAGAATCGAAGAAATAACAAAGTGATGTACACCATTCCCAGTCTGCTTTATGTAACGAAAACTTTATGCTATAAATTCAACATTTATTCTAATTTATACAAACACACACACACACACCCTCTGCCACACATACTCCCCCATACTATCCCACACTCGTTCTCCCTCTTACTATCTCACTCTCTTTCACCTTCTCTCTCTCTCTCTCAATCTCTTCCTCTTCCTTTTTCTCCTCCTCCTCCCCCCGATTTCTCCCTAAGCCCTCTCCCCGCTTGCCTTTCCCTCACTTCCTTTCTTCCTTTCTCCCTGTACCCACATATCCTTCCCCCATCTCTCTCCCCTGCCACTGTCTTCCTCCTCTCTCTATCCCTTTCCCCCTCATTACCTCCCTCTTCCTCTCTCTCCCTACAACAAACATCTCCATACACACACACACACACACACACACACACACACACACACACACACACACACTCACGAACGCACATCACAACCACACAAAAACTCATAAGTTTTTTTGTGGGCTGGGGTATGGTATGGGTCCGCGTCCACTTTGCTCCGTGTTTTTCGTGTTTTTCACGGTCTCTCCTGCGTGCTAGAACTTTAAAACTGTGCCAGTGAACTTATAAGGTACATTCCTCCAGTGCTCGTAACTAATCAAGCAGAAAACAGTTTACACTGAGTCAAAAAAAGGAATTTAGTGTGCAATAACATAGAGAGCCAGACTCCCAGAGGGGAACTACAGGCTTAAGTGACGTGTGAAATAACAAATTAGAACAAATTCTTTCAGAGGAAGGAAAGTCTCCCTGCAAATAAGGTGTAGATATAATGTTAGAATGAATATCACAGTGGTGCCGTAGAATACAGATAAGATAATAAATGCTGAAGTGAAAACTAAGGCTGAGGTGTTCGGCCTAAGAGTCTCGTGTTTGAAATCAGTTGCCAGCGGTCGCCGGGTCCTACCACGCAGGTCAGCTGTATAGAAAAGCTTAAACCTGCTAGTGTACCTGACTAAATCTAGTGGTTCCATTGGTATAAAAGAATTTCTATTGAAATACGAATAGGTGCACAATGTTTAGGAAATACGTAAAGTGTACAGCTTGGTAAAATTACGATAAACAGTGTCGAGTTGTGAGTTGCCAGTGATAGTATACAACAACATAAGACCTTTTATCATCCAGTCAACCATAGTGAAAAATAGCATCGTTGTGGTGGAGGTAGAAAACAATCTAGAAAAAGATGAACACAGTACAGTGATCTATAAGCGCCCAAAACTCCAGGTGGTTAAACAGGGTGCCAGAGGTACGGCCGTTCATCATAGTAGGAGCTGCCAGACGCACCGGTTTTCTCCAACACGCAAGTTATACTTTTTGTATCAAACTAATCATTATTACTCTGTTAAATCATTTTCCAGTGGTCTGTCTTGCGTAGCCCAAATCATCCCGGCAAGATTCATTAAAATAAGTGATACACTGACTGGATTTCGTCGGACCCGTCAAGGAATAAGGGGGCCAATGACCGGCTTCGAAGCAGGATGTTGTTGGCGCCCTAGCACCCCAAC
>WNWK01042658.1:0-15878 GCA_009830355.1 Cherax destructor | reverse complement strand
TTACTGAAAGCAGTGAAGAGCTTTTATGAGGATAGTGAGGTTCAGGTTAGAGTGTGTAGGAGAGAGGGAGATTATTTCCCAGTAAAGAAGGCCTCAGACAAGGATGTGTGATGTCACCATGGTTGTTTAATATATTTATAAATGGGGTTGTAAAGAAGTAAATGCGAGGGTCTTGTCAAGAGGTGTGGGTTAAAAGAAAAAGAATCAAATACAAAGTGGGAGTTGTCACAGTTGCTTTTGCATGACACTGCTTTTGAGAGATTCTGAAGAGTTGCAGAGGTTGGTGGATGAATTTGGTAGGGTATGTAAAGAAGAAAACTGAAAGTGAATATAGGAAAGAGTAAGGTGATGAGGATAACAAGAAGAATAGGTGACGAAAGATTGGATATCAGATTGGATGGAGAGAGTATGGGGGAGGTGAATGTATTCAGATATTTAGGAGTGGACATGTCAGCAGATGGGTCTATGAAGGATGAGGTGAATCATAGAATTGATGGGGGAAAGGGTGAGTGGTGCACTGGAGTCTGTGGAGACAAAGAACTTTGTCCATGGAAGTAAAAGAGGGGAATGTATGAGGGTATAGTTATACCAACCCTCTTATATGGGTGTGAAGCATGGGTGATGAATGTTGCAACGAGGAGAAGGCGGGAGGCAGTGGAGATGTCATGTCTGAGGTCAATGTGTGGTGTGAATATAATGCAGAGAATTCAGTTTGGAAATTAGGGAGGAGGTGCGGATTACCAAAACTATTATCCAGAGGGCTGAGGAGGGTTGTTCAAGTGGTTTGGACATGTAGAGAGAATGGAACGAAACAGAATGACTTGAGAGTGTATAAATCTGTAGTGGAGGAAGGCGGGGTAGGGTTCGGCCTAGGAAAAGTTGGAGGGAGGGGAAAGAGGTTTTGTGTGTGATGGGCTTGGATTTCCAGCAGGCATGCATGAGCGTATTTGATAAAAGTGAATGGAGACAAATGGTTTTAATACTTGACGTGCTGTTGGAGTGTGAGCAAAGTAACATTTATGAAGGGATTCAGGAAACCGGCAGGCCGGACTTGAGTTCTGGAGATGGAAAGTACAGTGTCGGCACTCTGAAGGAGGGGTGTTAATGTTGCAGTTTTATAACTGTAGTGTAAAGCACCCCTCTGGCAAGACAGTGATGGAGGAATGATGATGAAAGTTTTTCTTTTTCAGGAGCACCCCTGCCTTGGTGGAATCGCCGATGTGTTAATAATAAATAAATAAATAAATATATATATATATATATATATATATATATATATATAAAATATATATATATATATATATATATATAAATATATATATATATATATATATATATATATATATATATAAATATATATATATAAAATATATATATAAATATATATATAAATATATATATAAATATATATATAAATATATATATAAATATATATATAAATATATATATATAAATATATATATAAATATATATATATAAATATATATATAAATATATATATATAAATATATATATAAATATATATATAAATATATATATAAATATATATATAAATATATATATATATATATATATATATATATATATATATATATATATATATATATATAAAATATATATATATATATATATATATATATATATATATATATATATATAAATATATATATATATATATATATATATATATATATATATAAATATATATATATATATATATATATATATATATATATATATAAATATATATATATATATATTATATATATAAATATATATATATATATATATATATATATATATATATATATATAAATATATATATATATATATATATATATATATATATATATATATATATAATATATATATATATATATATATATATATATATTTATATATATATATATATATATATATATATATATATATATATATATATTGTATATAGAAGCAGTGTAGGAGCTACCCTCCTAATTAACCTAATTGATATCTTAATTAATATCTTTATATTTGATTTACTTTTTACCTAGATTTTCTCACTTTGATAATAAACCTTTTAAATACTTTTCGTTGGTTAGTACCTATCAGTTGCAATCCTCTTATGTCGGATAACTCAACCAGGATACTGACTTTGTTGCAAAAGCCCAGTAACAGGCTGGATGCTAGAAGGGCTATCCTTTCTAGTGTTCGCTGGAGATATCTATTATTAATAGATATCGTGTCATTTTGTAACAACCATTATAAGTCATCGGAAAAACAGTGAAATATTAGGGAAATCCGCGAATATAGTGTACGAACCTCGTAGAGACATGTGTACATGTTCCACCTGAATCACCCAGTTTATATCCATTAATCAACATCGAATATAAATAGAAAAACTAGATGAATGTCAGATTTAAAGAAAAAATTCATTACCAGACACTAGTACTCAAGACCAAGTGTGATGAAGAATGTTAATGTGAGGAAGCAGAAGCAAGTGTCAGGGCTGTTTTACCCGGGAGGAAAACATGGTTGTAATAATGTGGAAAACAATAGACTATAACTAGCAAGTGGTTGTTGCCATTCCCAGAGAGAGAGAGAGAGAGAGAGAGAGAGAGTAATCAGAGGATCTCTTCCATTGCTCCTTTGTGACAAAATACTGTTAAATCAGGTTTAGACCACTCACATTACCTTTGATACTCTTTGCTATCTCAGGCCAGATGTATTGCATTCTAGCCTGTATAGCACTATGATATTTACCAGGACGCGCTACACCTGTGAAGTCATGGACCAAATCTAGTCTGGCCATTGGTCGCTCTCTGGCTTCATCATCAGTACGCTGTTAGTAGCCACCAGCAGCAACAGTCTGCTTACCTGGAACCTACGGAATTTCTGGTTTATAACAATTTATGTTAAGCAAACAATGAGTGTATTTACCCAAAGGAGCATTATTTACATGCTATGACAGCAAGTATAAAATATGTTTAAGTCTTGATGGAATTCTATTTTATTTCATGAAAATAACAAAAAGTTATATTTCATACAACAATGACACTAATTGTAATATACGAAATATATGATGGAGCATATAAAAGGTTTGGAATGTCGAGCAGAATACAAAGAGCCACCATGTACACTAGAAAATACTGTCAGATACACAGTGAAGAGTCCGCGTCATGGAAAGTCCCTGGGATGCCAGTGAGGGGCTCTTGATGCCAGAAACTGGCCCAGTCCTTCCCTGAATTGTTTCGAATTTCTTAGCCTTCCATACCCCGAGGCGCTCTATAACCTCTACGGGTGAGAATTTCCCCTGTATATAATAATAATATTTATAAACAACGCCCGTTTGACCGTCATAGCAACAGTAACATACTGTTAGAGAATGAATTGTACTGACATATTTCTATGCATTCACAAACTGTTTACCCCTCCCACAATATTTATTGTCATCCATTCTCTGTATTACTTCTTCCTTCACTGAAACTTTAATTTTCCATTTTCAAAATACAGTCCTCCCAGCCTCTAATTACACTGACTAACAATAGATTCTAACTAATTTTGAGGCGATTAATTTAATTAAGATTTTAGTTTTTTCCAACACTTAAAGTTTCTCTGAAATAGAACTCAACAGTGAATGAGTTCACCAGGACACAGCCATCATGGAGAAGAGTTTACTACTGCTGGACACCAGTGTGGAAGAGCCATACTTAACTCACCACGACACAGCCATCATGAAGAGTTTACTACTGCTGGACACCAGTGTGGAAGAGCCTTACTTAACTCACCACGACACAGCCATCATGGAGAAGAGATATTAGTTTACTACTGCTGGACACCATTGTGGAAGAGCCATACTTAACTCACCACGACACAACCCTCATGGAGAAGATATGTTAGTTTAATACTGCTGGACACCAGTGTGGAAGAGCCATACTTAACTCACCACGACACAGACATCATGAAGAAGAGATATTAGTTTAATAGGTGACTACTGCTGGACAGAAATTTGACTATGAAAATTTTCTAATTTATATTTATGAATTTCAGTTAAGAAAGACTAGTTTGGTTACTGCGTTGACCACACTTCATAGCTAGACATAATATAATACCTGTGATTGTTAGGTAACAAATATCGTGTGCTTCTTCAACCTTAAATATCAGTTGTGCTTTATATAAGAAATTTAAATTGTCATTATTATTATTTAAATATTTGCGACCACTGTCAGCCTCAGAGTTATCTCTGAGTTACCAGACCCTGCCACGTGGAGGCCAGTGGTTCGTTTTTAAGGTCCACCCATCCACTTACTGTGTTTTTGATGCTTGTCCCAGGTACATGTGTCCAGGAGTCCATCTGTGTCCCCTCAGATATTCTCCCTTCCTCACTTCCCCAAGGTCTGCCTCAGCAACCAGTACCCTCCTTTTTTCCCAGGTCCATGTGTCCAGGAGTCCATCTGTGTCCCCTCAGATATTCCCCCTTCCTCATTTCCCCAAGGTCTGCCTCAGCAACCAGTACCTTCCTTTTTTCCCAGGTCCATGTGTCCAGGAGTCCATCTGTGTCCCCTCAGATATTCCCCCTTCCCCAAGGTATCCTCGCCTTTCCCAGGTCCATGTGTCCAGGAATCCATCCGTGGGCCCCCGGATGTCTCCCCATCCTTACTTCCCTTAGGTTTTCTTCCAGCCTCAGCCTTCCCCAGGTTATGTATCCCGAAGTCAGTGATCTAGCTGGATGGGAACTTGGTCTTGTCTAGCTGGTCTACGGTAGAGACTGTCCAGGTGGGTGGAATTACTGGAGGTGACACACAGAAAACTGCGTCCAGTAATTACACCCACCAAGACAGCCACGACCGTACACCAGCTACATTAAATCTACATTAAATAAAAAAACCTGTAATTAGTTAGCAGTTTAAGTGATTGTGAATGTTTTATTGTGTGTGGATGAATGTTCGTGTGTTAATTAGTTTGTCCACCTCTACGAAACTGCAATAATTGTTGAAATTTATACTATTATTTAGTTTTTTCTTATGTATTTGCAAGACTCTCAGTGGGTTGCTTGTGCGTGCCTACAATGGAAATAATCACTGACTTTTTTTTTGCGTAATTTACATATACGTCACTATGTTTGATAATTTGTGTAACTGTAAATGTACCAGTACCTAAGTAAACTTAATTACTTTCACGCACATTTATTTTTACACTCATTTGAGCATTTCCGCAAACGTAGCATGCGGATTTGCCATCACACACACACACACACACACATAAACACACACTATGACTCGGGGCCAAGAGCTATGACTCGACCCCTGCAACTGTCGTGTCAGTATCATATATACACTTTGGAAGTGTATCTTTCCTTTTATACAGCTGGTCCTTTGCATGTGACGTCACGGTACCTCGCTGACGATCCAGAAATGGCCAGCATGTACGCATCTCATAGGACACTCTCCCTCACTAACGTTAGACCTGAGGCGAACAGACGGTGTGCTGGACTCTCCTTCACTTACTGTAAATATACCGTAACCATCCAACAAGGAGTATCTTTGACCTCCTATATATCTCTCCAAAGACCCACACGACACAACCACAACTACGTGATTGTACACACACACACACAATCAGTGAAGAGGCGAGGCCAAGAGCTATGACTCTATCCCTGCAACCACAAATAGGTGAGTACACACATACACATACGTCTCCCTATGCCACACATATGTACACAAATTTGTACCCATTCATATATACACTCTCCCTCACGGTTGTTAAAATTGTGTTTTTCTTTTTAAAATAAAGTTGAAAAGTTGGAGGCAGAAAAAAATCAGACTTTCTCAATGTTCAGGAATTCAGGAACTTTATATATTTCAATATTCTGATAAAGAATGTTGGTTTTCGGGATTTTCAAGACAACCATTGTGAAGGATGTGAAAAGTGACTAGTTTGAGACACTTGTGGGTAACGTAAAGAAGATACTCTTATTATCTTATTGATGATAATGTTTAGCTAGAAATTATTATTAAACAATTTAACAAGTTTCTCTCTATTTTCATATTTTCTGTTATCTAACATCTTCTAGAATATAATAAAACATTAGCCCCCCCCCCCACACAACACAACACAAACGTTATTGGACGAAAATAAAATCTAGCAGCTGGGAATATTCGATCCCTTCACAAAAATAATTTAGGTGGTGACTCCTGCACAGTGGTCAGTCTCTGTCTTACTAAGATACTGTGTTATGGTGCCATGTACTGTGTTATGGTGTCATGTACTGTGTTATGGTGTCATGTACTGTGTTATGGTGTCATGTACTGTGTTATGGTGTCATGTACTGTGTTATGGTGTCATGTACTGTGTTATGGTGTCATGTACTGTGTTATGGTGTCATGTACTGTGTTATGGTGTCATGTACTTGTTATGGTGTCATGTACATGTTATGGTGTCATGTACTGATGTTATGTAGTGTCATGTACATGTGTTATGGTGTCATGTACTGTGTTATGGTGTTATGTACTGTCATGTGTGAATGTCAGCACTATTATAACATTACTGTGTTGTCATGTGCTCGTGTATTAAAATGGTTCAGCTGTTTAATAAACCACAGGTAGAACATTGTCATTTAGGTTCAATTTTATTTATACTACAGTACAGCCTCGCTCTAATAAACACACCAGGTACAGCCTGGCTCTAATAAACACACCAGGTACAGCCTGGCTCTAATAAACACACCAGGTACAGCCTGGCTCTAATAAACACACCAGGTACAGCCTGGCTCTAATAAACACACCAGGTACAGCCTCGCTCTAATAAACACACCAGGTACAGCCTGGCTCTAATAAACACACCAGGTACAGCCTGGCTCTAATAAACACGCCAGGTACAGCCTGGCTCTAATAAACACGCCAGGTACAGCCTGGCTCTAATAAACACGCCAGGTACAGCCTGGCTCTAATAAACACGCCAGGTACAGCCTGGCTCTAATAAACACGCCAGGTACAGCCTGGCTCTAATAAACACGCCAGGTACAGCCTGGCTCTAATAAACACGCCAGGTACAGCCTGGCTCTAATAAACACGCCAGGTACAGCCTGGTCTAATAAACACGCCAGGTACAGCCTGGCTCTAATAAACACACCAGGTACAGCCTGGCTCTAATAAACACCCAGGTACAGCCTGCTCTAATAAACACCCAGGTACAGCCTGGCTCTAATAAACACCCAGGTACAGCCTGGCTCTAATAACACGCCAGGTACAGCCTGGCTCTAATAAACACACCAGGTACAGCCTGGCTCTAATAAACACGCCAGGTACAGCCTGGCTCTAATAAACACGCCAGGTACAGCCTGGCTCTAATAAACACCCAGGTACAGCCTCTCTAATAAACACACCAGGTACAGCCTGGCTCTAATAAACACGCCAGGTACAGCCTGGCTCTAATAAACACCCAGGTACAGCCTGGCTCTAATAAACACGCCAGGTAGAGCCTGGCTCTAATAAACACGCCAGGTACAGCCTGGCTCTAATAAACACGCCAGGTACAGCCTGGCTCTAATAAACACACCAGGTACAGCCTGGCTCTAATAAACACGCCAGGTACAGCCTGGCTCTAATAAACACCCAGGTAGCCTGGCTCTAATAAACACACCAGGTACAGCCTGGCTCTAATAAACACGCCAGGTAAGCCTGCTCTAATAAACACGCCAGGTACAGCCTGGCTCTAATAAACACCCAGGTACAGCCTGCTCTAATAAACACCCAGGTAGAGCCTGCTCTAATAAACACGCCAGGGTCCAATAAAAGCCGTCGGCCTGCTTAATAAACACCCAGGTAGCCTGCTCTAATAAACACCCAGGTAGCAGCCTGCTCTAATAAACACCCAGGTAGAGCCTCGCTCTAATAAACACACCAGGTAGCAGCGGCTCTAATAAACACACCAGGTACAGCCTCGCTCTAATAAACACACCAGGTACAGCCTGGCTCTAATAAACACACCAGGTACAGCCTTACTCTAATAAACACACCAGGTACAGCCTGGCTCTAATAAACACACCAGGTACAGCCTGGCTCTAATAAACACACCAGGTACAGCCTGGCTCTAATAAACACACAGGTACAGCCTGGCTCTAATAAACACACCAGGTACAGCCTGGCTCTAATAAACACACCAGGTACAGCCTGGCTCTAATAAACACACCAGGTACAGCCTGGCTCTAATAAACACACCAGGTACAGCCTGGCTCTAATAAACACACCAGGTACAGCCTGGCTCTAATAAACACACCAGGTACAGCCTGGCTCTAATAAACACACCAGGTACAGCCTGGCTCTAATAAACACACCAGGTACAGCCTGGCTCTAATAAACACACCAGGTACAGCCTGGCTCTAATAAACACACCAGGTACAGCCTGGCTCTAATAAACACACCAGGTACAGCCTGGCTCTAATAAACACACCAGGTACAGCCTGGCTCTAATAAACACACCAGGTACAGCCTGGCTCTAATAAACACACCAGGTACAGCCTGGCTCTAATAAACACACCAGGTACAGCCTGGCTCTAATAAACACACCAGGTACAGCCTGGCTCTAATAAACACACCAGGTACAGCCTGGCTCTAATAAACACACCAGGTCCAGCCTCGCTCTAATAAAGTGGGAAGATCTAGGGTAGCAAAGTAAATCAAATATAAAGATATTAATTAAGACATCAATTAGGAGGTTAGCTCCTACACTGTTCCCATGTACAATAATGCTGTGCTGAGGGCACATATATCCAAGTGACTCTGAAGTACCATCAGGTACAATGTCAGTAAGTACAATAATACAGATATATGCAAATAAGAATATATATGTGTATGAGTGAGCTCTAGGTAACTCTAAGACTCGACTCAACCAGTGTACGACTGAACTTCTCTTAAGCTAGCTGCTCTAACAAACTGACAATCAGAACAGCTTGATTGACCAGTAAAATGACCAATTCGTAGAACAGCAATATAACAGGCAACAGCAACACAGCGTCAGGAACAAGGAGATAGAGTCACAAATCTCCCTTTCTACTGAAACTAGGTTCAGCATAATCACAAACTGGCGGTGCACAGATGCCTTATCGAATTAGGTCAGGAGCTGTAGCAAGAGACCTGAGTTATCAGAGTGTCATGTGACACAACCCAGAAAAACGTCGAAAATCAGTCTAGTCTATCCTCTGTGAACAGAGTTACACAGAGTCCTGAGAAGTATGTTTAATCTCACCACCGAACACATACTCTACCACACAGTCTAAATAGCGAGAAAACAAGCAGGGACAGGAGAGAGGTGTTGTCTCAACGATGTCCAGCTGCGTAGTGCTCTCGAGGAAGGAGCAGCCACCCAGCCTCAGGTGGAATCACGTGACTCCTCCCAGCAACAAGCCTAGTGTCATAATTTATAATATTACATCCTACCTAATAAACATAGCTAAGTCAAATAATGTGAAATAATAGTCCAATAATAGTATAAAGCACGATATTAACGATTTAGCTATTATCGAGAATATCAACAATATAAAATTATAGAAAATTACATATAAATATATATATACATTGGGGCCCAATTCTGGGGTCGCAATAATGTGTGTACACATGCGTGTGTATGTGGTTGTATGTGTACATGTGTGTATGCATGCTTGAACGTGGGGATGCATGTGCGTGAACGTGGGTGGATGTACACGTGTTCATGTATGTACATGCGTGAATATACATGTTTGTGTGTGCGTGAATATGGGTGTGTATACGTGTGTGTGTACGTAAGTGAACATGACACAGGTATACAACACCGACAAGGTGATAAGACACATATGCAACAGTTAGGTATCTTCATTCCGAAAAGTTCGCCTTCATGGTATGCTTCCTCAGTCGAATACAATGATACAGAACTGAATCTTGGTACAGAAAACACCTTTGACAACTTTTTCAAGCTAGAAGGGATGAATTTGAGAAGGATGTTGCTCTCTCAATGATTATCTTCTTTCTTCTACTAGTAAACTGCTTCTCACCTTCACACACTTTATAAGTCTCCACACTCATGCTTGAGGGGAGACGTTTTCATTTTTTTTTGGCTAAAATTTCAATGGGAATTTGTCAGTGAATTAAGCACCATTTGATACCTAGATACTGTGTTTTTAGTGACTTTTGCCTTACAGTTATGTAGAAAAAAAATATTAGTGCCCCATTTGACAGGTCTTAGGGCAAATCCTCTCCTACAAAATTAGTAAGACATACAATGTTCTAATTGAAATCAGATGCAAGACAAAGAGTTAGGTTTTTGAATTACAGAGAGTCGTGAGCTTACTTTTAATAGATTGCATTATAAAAAATGCTGAAATAGGATTTTTTTTTTTAATTTTGTTGGGAAACAAAAAATCAGTAACAACAAACCGTAAAACATATCACAAGCTCTCCCTGTAATTCAATAGATCCATCATTCTTAAATAACCTACGAAAGAATCATGATGCTCTGATAAATACTCTATGCATGAGAGGATTTATAATGTCAATAACTTATTCCTGAGATATTGATAATTATGCTTTTGTAAAAATCTGGGGAAATAGCACGCCAAACTTCAGCACACTATACTCCCCTATCACCATGGGAAGCCAGAAGGCTACTGAGGTGCGTCCACCACCGCTCACCCACTACACTCCTCACACAAGTTGCCATGTAGTGTATTTCAAGTGAAAAAATAATAAAAATCGCAATTTTGGAGGTAAAAAAAAAAAAAGGACGAATTGCCAACAAATCCTTTTGCTACCAGCAAAAACACAAAAATAATTTTTAGAATAAACATACTTAGAAATATGATATAAAGAAGCCGATTGCATCAACATGTTGCCAGAATTATGCACTATTTTTTGGTAAGAAAACATTTTTTTCCATAATTTTTCAATTTTTCTTTCCTAATTAATCGAAAAAGGCTCGCCCCCCTTTAAACTTCACACTGTTCCAGACTCTGGAGCAGAACTATTATCCAGGCTGAGGGACTGACCACCTCAAAACTACGTCTTCAAGGCTGATGGACTGATGACATCGTCTCTACTACTCCTGCTAAACTCTCTTGTACTCGACTGAGGAAGCCTACTGTGTGGGCGAAACGTTTCGGAATAAAGACACCTAACTGTTGCATATGTGTCTTACTTATCAAGTACGTAAGTAAGTTAGATTATTCAGGTGTACACAAATACAGTTACACAGATTATGATACATAGCAGCATATGTGTAGAGAATATAGGATAACCCAAAAAAAGTCACTTATTTCCATTGTGGTCTTTTTAATACCTCCTCCTCCTCCTCCTCCTCCTCCTCCTCCTCCTCCTCCTCCTCCTCCTCCTCAAGTGAAATGTTTCAACAAAAACATTCATGTGGTGAAAACTCTTGGTGTTGATCCAGGTGTGGATATTGTGCACTACAGCTTCACCCTGATGGAACCTCCACTAAATTATCCTCCTCATGGACATCAGTTAAACCACATCTTCCACGTACGCAACCCATCTATCTCCATATCCCCAACAAGGCGTATAACATACGCAACCCATCTACCTCCATATCACCAACAAGGCGTATAACATACGCAACCCATCTACCTCCATATCACCAACAAGGCGTATGACATACGCAACCCATCTACCTCCATATCCCCAACAAGGCGTATAACGTACGCAACCCATCTATCTCCATATCCCCAACAAGGCGTATAACGTACGCAACCCATCTATCTCCATATCCCCAACAAGGCGTATACCATACGCAACCCATCTATCTCCATATCACCAACAAGGCGTATAACGTACGCAAAACAGCCTCGATAAAAATGGAGCATGCCAGTATATTCCTTCTCCACATTCCTACATTTACTGCAAAGACTGAAAACTAGCTAATAATGTGAAGAATTTCCACTGAAATTAGGCCTTTTCTATCCTTAGGATGGATCAAGATGCTGGGAAAATAAAAATTCTTTGGTAAGCGCGATCAAGGAGATTATTTCTAGTAATGTTATTTCTGGTACTTTAGTTTTTCATTGGTGTTTGTACATGATTGAAAAATATGTCCTTTGCTGCTCTATTAAAAAACATACAATTCACTAAATGTTTACAATGTTTACAAAGACTTGTAGTAGTGAAGCCACGTTACTTGCCCACCCACACGATATTCCACAACTTTATTAAGTACGACGCTAATGAACAATAATTGATAACCTCTGCAGCTAAAGGTATTTTTTACTTAACTAGAATTTTTTTTTTTTTCAACACGTCGGCCGTCTCCCACCGAGGCAGGGTGACCCAAAAAGAAAATCCCCAAAAAGAAAATACTTTCATCATCATTCAACACTTTCACCACACACATACATAATCACTGTCTTTGCAGATGAGCTCAGATACGACAGCTGAGAATAGTCATTCCCAGCTGTCACTATCCCAGACCCCTCCTTTAAAGTGCAGGCATTGTACTTCCCATTTCCAGGACTCAAGTCCAACTAGATCAATTAACTGGTTTCCCTGAATCCCTTCATAAAATGTTACCCTGCTCACACTCCAACAAATCGTCATGTCCCAAAAACCATTCGTCTCCATTCACTCCTATCTAACACGCTCACACATGCTTGCTGGAAGTCCAAGCCCCTCGCCCACAAAACCTCCTTTACCCCTTCCCTCCAACCTTTTCTAGTACGACCCCTACCCCGCCTTCCTTCCCCTACACATTTATACGCTCTCCAAGTCATTCTACTTTGATCAATTCTCTCTAAATGACCAAACCACCTCAACAACCCCTCTTCAGCCCTCTGACAAATACTTTTAGTAACTCCACACCTCCTAATTTCCACATTCTGAATTTTCTGCATAATATTTACACCACACATTGCCCTTAGACAGGACATCTCCACTGCCTCCAGCCTCCTCCTCGTTGCAGCATTTGCAACCCACGCTTCACACCCATATAAGAGTGTTGGTACCACTATACTTTCGTACATTCCCTTCTTTGCCTCCATGGATAACGTTTATTGTCTCCACAGATACCTCAATGCACCACTCACCTTTTTTCCTTCATCAATTCTATGGTTAACCTCATCCTTTATAAACCCATCTGCTGACACGTCAACTCCCAAATATCTGAAAACATTTACTTCTTCCATAATCCCTCTCTCCAATGTGATATCCAATTTTTCTTTATTTAAATCGTTTGATACCCTCATCACCTTACTCTTATCTATGTTCACTTTTAACTTTCTACCTTTACACACACTCCCAAACTCGTCCACTAACCTTTGCAACTTTTCTTTAGAATCTCCCATAAGCACAGTATCATCAGCAAAAAGTAACTGTGTCAACTCCCATTTTGCATTTAATTCTCCATAATTTAATCCCACCCCTCTCCCCAACACATAATATATTAAACAACCATGGTGACATTACACATCCCTGTCTAAGACCTACTTTTACAGGGAAGTAATCTCCCTCTCTCCTACACACCCTAACCTGAGCCTCACTATCCTCATAAAACTCTTTACAGCCTTCAGTAACTTACTACCTATTCCATACACTTACAACATTTGCCACATTGCTCCCCTATCCACTCTATCATATGCCTTTTCTAAATCCATAAATGCAATAAAAACTTCTCTACCTTTATCTAAATACTGTTCACATATATGCTTCACTGTAAACACTTGATCTACACATCCCCTACCCACTCTAAAGCCTCCTTGCTCATCTGCAATCCTACTCTCTGTCTTACCTCTAATTCTTTCAATAATAACCCTGCCATACACTTTACCTGGTATACTCAGTAAACTTATTCCCCTATAATTTTTACACTCTCTTTTATCCCCCTTCCCTTTATATAAAGGAACTATACATGCTCTCTGCCATTCCATTCCATATACCTTCCTCTCTTTCATACATTTATTAAACAAAAATACCAACCACTCCAGCACTATACCCCCCACTGCTTTTAACATTTCTGTCATGATCCCGTCAGTTCCAGCTGTTTTACCCCCTTTCATTCTACGTAATGCCTCACGCACCTCCCCACACTCACATCCTGCTCTTCTTCACTCCTAAACGATGTTGTACCTCCTGGCCAGTACATGAAATTACCGCCTCCCTTTTTCATCGACATTTAAAAGTTCCTCAAAATATTCCACAATCTACCCAATACCTCCAGCTCCCCATCTACTAACTCCCCTACTCTGTTTTTAACTGACAAATCCATTTGTTCCCTAGGCTTTCTTACCTTGTTTATCTCACTCCAAAAATTTTCTTGTTTTCAGCAAAATTTCTTGACAGAGCCTCTCCATTCTTTCATCCGCTCTTCTTTTGCACTCTCTCACCAATCTCTTCACCTTTCTTTTACTCTCCATATACTCTGCTCTTCTATTAACACTTCTGTTTTGTAAAAACCTCTCATAAGCTACCTTTTTCTCTTTTATCACACCCTTTACTTCTTCATTCCACCACTCACTCCTCTTTCCTCCTGCACCCACCCTCCTATAGCCACAAACTTCTCCCCACATTCTAATCTGCATTTTTAAAACTATCCTAACTCTCTTCAACCCCCACTACTCATACTTGCACTATCCACCTTTCTGCCAATAGTTGCTTATATCTCACCCTAACTTCCTCCTCCCTTAGTTTATACACTTTTACCTCTCTCTTACTTGCTGTTGCCATTTTCTTTTGTCCCATCTACCTTTTACTCTAACTGTAGCTACAACCAAATAATGATCTGATATATCTGTTGCCCCTCTATAAACATGTACATCCTGAAGCCTACCCATCAACCTTTTATCCACCAATACATAATCCAACAAACTACTTTCCTTACGTGCTATATCATACCTTATATATTTATTTATCCTCTTTTTCATAAAATATGTATTACTTATTACCAAACCTCTTTCTACACATAGCTCAATTAATGGTTCCCCATTTACATTTACCCTGACCAAATTTACCTACTACTCCCTCTACAACATTTTTACCCACTTTAGCATTAAGATCCCCAACCACAATTACTCTCTCACTTGGTTCAAAACTCCCCACACACTCACCCAACATTTCTCAAAATCTCTCTCTCTCCTCTACACTTCTCTCTTCTCCAGGTGCATAAACACTTACTATAACCCACTTTTCACATCCAACCTTTATTTTACTCCACATAATCCTTGAATTTATACATTTATATTCCTTCTTTACCTGCCATAACTGATTATTCAACATTATTGCCACTCCTTCTTTAGCTCTAACTCTATTTGAAATCCCTGACCTAATCTCATTTATTTCTCCCCACTGAAACTCTCCTACCCCCTTCAGCTTTGTCTCACTTAAAGCCAGGACATCCAGCTTCTTTTCATAACATCTACAATCATCTTTTTCTTATCATTCGCACAACATCCACGCACATTCAAACATCCCACTTTGAAGGTTTTCTTCTTTTTCTTTTTAGTAAGCTATATAGGAAAAGGGGTTACTAGCCCATTGTTCCCGGCATTTTAGTTGACTTTTACAACACGCATGGCTTACGGAGGAAAGATTCTTATTCCACTTCCCCATGGATATGAAAGGAAAAGGAAAAATTATAAGAACAAGAACTATTAAGATAAAATCAAAGAAAACTCAGATGAGTGTGTATACATAAACGTGTACATGTTTGCGTAGTGTGACCTAAGTGTAAGTAGAAGTAGCAAGACGTACCTGAAATCTTGCATGTTTATGAGACAGAAAAGACACCAGCAATCCTACCATCATGTAAAACAGTTTCAGGTTTCTGTTTCACAGTCACCTGGCAGGATGGTAGTACCTCCTTGGGTGGTTGCTGTCTACCAACCTACTACCTACTTAACTAGAAGTATATAATTAAAATCAAGAATTTTT
>WNWK01042657.1:0-15878 GCA_009830355.1 Cherax destructor | reverse complement strand
AAATAAAGTTTAAAAAAATTCAAATAAAAGAAACCTTGCCTTGGTAAGTGACACTGGGGGAAAAATCTTTTAAAAGTTCCACATTTTTTTGACAAAATTTTATTAAAAAAAAAGGGTCCATCACACCTACATCAGATCCATATACCGAAAAGATGAAATTAAAAGTCAGCTGAAAAAATATTAAATTGTCCAAATTATTAGCTCGAGCAACATTAAAAAATTTTGCCAAATTATGTGGAACATGAACCAGCTGTACATAAAAAAACAGGCATTCCGATGTGGGAATTTGGGTTAAGTCAAAAAAAATTTTTAAATTTTTTTTTTTTTTTTTTTTAAAAATTTAAAAAACTTCACCCACACAGCCTAAACCAAAATGTTTCATACATTTCATAAGATGCATCAGCCTTAACCTTTCACTTTCCTGTCTCCTGACATGAAATTTGTTCCTAATTTCTGAAGTCCATTAAATTGGTGTTTGTTAATTAGAGGTTTTACCGTATTAGCTTTTAATGAAGTAGGAAGCACATGTCATTTGTATTAAGAGATGTAAGATTTGTTGTTTTTTTTTTCCATTGTAAATCAAAGGATAGGGCGGTTAAGTATAGGTTTTTTGCTTGCTTTATGCATACTCACTATTATGCAATGTCCTTTTCTGATCAGTTGTTCTGTATATGTGATATAAATTCATCATATGCAGTTGGTGTGATTAAGTCTGAAATGCAGTTGCATTGCAGCATAAAATGACACCTGGTACATTCTTCTTCTCCTTCAACAAACCAGCTGTATCCCCACCGAGGCAGGGTGGCCCAAAAGAAAACAAAAGTTTCTTCTTTTAAATTTAGTAATATATACAGGAGAAGGGGTTACTAGCCCCTTGCTCCTGGCATTTAGTCGCCTCTTACAACACGTATGGCTTACGGAGGAAGAATTCTGTTCCACTTCCCCATGGAGACAAGAGGAAATAAACAAGAAGAACTAATAAGAAAATAGAAGAAAACCCAGAGGGGTGTGTATATATATCCTTGTACATGTATGTGTAAGTACAATGCCTGCACTTTAAAGGAGGGGTCTGAGATAGTGACAGCTGGGAGGGACTTTTCTCAGCTGTCGTATCTGAGCTCCTCTGCAAAGACAGTGATTATGTATGAGTGTGGTGAAAGTGTTGAATGATGATGAAAGTTTTTTCTTTTTGGGGATTTTCTTTCTTTTTGGGACACCCTGCCTCGGTGGGAGACGGCCGACTTGTTGAAAAAAAAAAAAAAAAAAAACATGTATGTGTAGTGTGACCTAAGTGTAAGTAGAAGTAACAAGATGTACCTCAAATCTTGCATGTTTATGAGACAGAAAAGACACCAGCAATCCTACCATCATGTAAAACAATTACAGGCTTCCATTTTACACTCACTTGGCAGGATGGTAGTATATCCTGGGCGGTTGCTGCCTACCTACTTAATACTAGGTCCTGGTACATTCATTTAAATAAAATTTTTAAAGGTTTTTGTTTTTCCTTTTCACTGTTTATTTATCCTTCTCATTTATTCAGACCGTGAACAAAGGGAATTATATGAGGCTGCCAAAACAATTCAAAAGGCATACAGGCTTTACAAAGGGCGTAGCGACTACAAGAACAAGATAAGGAGAGACAAGCTGCTATTGTCATTCAGAATTATTATAGGGTTATAAACAGGTAAATTAAGTAAAGGAATTATTTTACATGTATGACATTTTGAAGAATATTAGGTTCTTTTCATTTTCTTAATATTTTTAATGACCTGGGTCCACTGTTTTATGATGACTGTGGCCTCATTGAAGTCAGAGTAAAAAGCCTACCCAAACACTGCTGTGTTGTCAGAAGTACTTGTTGCCTAGGCAGGGTGGATCTACTGTGAAACTAACGAAGCTTAAGTTTCAGGGCCTCTAATCCTGGAGGGTCCCCAAAAGTGACTTTGATCCACATTACTTAAAAATTTTGGGTCTACTGAGAGAAGGGGCCACCATAACAGTTCAAGCTTCAGGGCCCCAAAATGTGGTCTGCCACTGGGTACAAGTAATGGCAAGTTATATGGTGAGGTGTTAGGCAGAAACTGATTGGCCAGAGGATACCTAAAATTGTCTGTTCAATTAAAATACTTTCCAGTATCTGATGTTGAACCATTCTTTGTCTTTCATTATATGCTTTTTTTGGATTTCATTTTCATTATGTTGCAGAAGTGTCTTATTTTCTTTATGCCTGTTGCTTACAGTATTTTATCATTTAGTTTCTCTGAAGTACTGCCTTAGATCAGCATACCTTTGTTTTTGTATACTACTCAGCTTGTTATATTTTTATTTTTCATCCTTCAAATCATACAGGATTGTATGTTATGCTTTATTTTGTTTATTTATTTTCAAATGATTCTAAACATTAAATTTCATTATAATACCACTCATAGAAACAAAAAGTGGAATAGAAACTTTTCAACAAATGTATTTACATGAAATTCTCTCTCTAGGAATGTTAGAATTTTCAAGAATGATGTTAGGTATTATTATAGTTATAGGAATATTTTAAATAAAAACTTCTCAAAAATTTATGTGCATTTTTCAGTATGTGTACTTCAGGCAAATGAGTCGAGCTGCAACATTAATTCAAAATCAGTTTAGATCTTACTGTGAACACAAGCGCTTTAAAAAGAGTTTGGAAGGAGGTGCACACTCCAATGTTAACTTCTCACTGAGGGGATCACGGAAACTACCCTATTCCAACTTTAAAGTAAGTACCCTTCTTCATGTATTTTCTCTGGAATATCATAGTTTACTTTTATTTATTTTTTTTTTTTTTTCAACAAGTCGGCCGTCTCCCACCGAGGCAGGGTGACCCAAAAAGAAAGAAAATCCCCAAAAAGAAAAAAACTTTCATCATCATTCAACACTTTCACCACACTCATACATAATCACTGTCTTTGCAGAGGAGCTCAGATACTACAGCTGAGAAAAGTCCCTCCCAGCTGTCACTATCTCAGACCCCTCCTTTAAAGTGCAGGCATTGTACTTCCCATTTCCAGGACTCAAGTCCAACTAAATCAATTAACTGGTTTCTGAATCCCTTCACACAATGTTACCCTGCTCACACTCCAACAGATCGTCATGTCCCAAAACCATTCGTCTCCATTCACTCCTATCTAACACGCTCACACATGCTTGCTGGAAGTCCAAGCCCTCGCCCACAAAACCTCCTTTACCCCTTCCTCCAACCTTTTCTAGGACGACCCTACCCCGCCTTCCTTCCCTACAGATTTATACGCTCTCCAAGTCATTCTACTTTGATCCATTCTCTCTAAATGACCAAACCACCTCAACAACCCCTCTTCAGCCCTCTGACAAATACTTTTAGTAACTCCACACCTTCTCCTAATTTCCACATTCCGAATTTTCTGCATAATATTTACACCACAATTGCCCTTAGACAGGACATCTCCACTGCCTCCAGCCTCCTCCTCGCTGCAGCATTTGCAACCCATGCTTCACACCCATATAAGAGTGTTGGTACCACTATACTTTCGTACATTCCCTTCTTTGCCTCCATGGATAACGTTTTTGTCTCCACAGATACCTCAATGCACCACTCACCTTTTTTCCTTCATCAATTCTATGGTTAACCTCATCCTTCATAAACCCATCTGCTGACACATCAACTCCCAAATATCTGAAAACATTTACTTCTTCCATAATCCCTCTCTCCAATGTGATATCCAATTTTTCTTTATTTAAATCGTTTGATACCCTCATCACCTTACTCTTATCTATGTTCACTTTTAACTTTCTACCTTTACACACTCTCCCAAACTCGTCCACTAACCTTGCAACTTTTCTTTAGAATCTCCCATAAGCACAGTATCATCAGCAAAAAGTAACTGTGTCAACTCCCATTTTGCATTTAATTCTCCATAATTTAATCCCACCCCTCTCCCCAACACCCTAGCATTTACTTCTTTTACAACCCCATCTATAAATATATTAAACAACTATGGTGACATTACACAACCCTGTCTAAGACCTACTTTTACCGGGAAGTAATCTCCTCTCTCCTACACACCCTAACCTGAGCCTCACTATCCTCATAAAAACTCTTTACAGCCTTCAGTAACTTACTACCTATTCCATACACTTGCAACATTTGCCACATTGCTCCCCTATCCACTCTATCATATGCCTTTTCTAAATCCATAAATGCAATAAAACTTCTACCTTTATCTAAATACTGTTCACATATATGCTTCACTGTAAACACTTGATCTACACATCCCCTACCCACTCTAAAGCCTCCTTGCTCATCTGCAATCCTACTTCTGTCTTACCTCTAATTCTTTCAATAATAACCCTGCCATACACTTTACCTGGTATACTCAGTAAACTTATTCCCCTATAATTTTTACACTCTCTTTTATCCCCTTCCCTTTATATAAAGGAACTATACATGCTCGCTGCCAATCCCTAGGTACCTTCCCCTTTTCATACATTTATTATACAAAAATACCAACCACTCCAGCACTATATCCCCCTGCTTTTAACATTTCTGTCATGATTCCGTCAATTCCAGCTGCTTTACCCCCTTTCATTCTACGTAATGCCTCACGCACCTCCCCCACACTCACATCCTGCTCTTCTTCACTCCTAAACGATGTTGTACCTCCCTGGCCAGTACATGAAATTATCGCCTCCTCTTTTCATCGACATTTAAAAGTTCCTCAAAATATTCCCGCCATCTACCCAATACCTCCAGCTCCCCATCTACTAACTCCCCTACTCTGTTTTTAACTGACAAATCCATTCGTTCCCTAGGCTTTCTTACCTTGTTTATCTCACTCCAAAATTTTTCTTGTTTTCAGCAAAATTTCTTGACAGATCCTCTCCCATTCTTTCATCCGCTCTTCTTTTGCACTCTCTCACCACTCTCTTCACCTTTCTTTTACTCTCCATATACTCTGCTCTTCTACTAACACTTCTGTTTTGTAAAACCTCTCATAAGCTACCTTTTTTCTTTATCACACCCTTTACTTCTTCATTCCACCATCCTCCTCTTTCCTCCTGCACCCACCCTCCTATAACCACAAACTTCTGCCCCACATTCTAATACTGCATTTTTAAAACTATCCCAACTCTCTTCAACCCCCACTACTCCTACTTGCACTAGCCCACCTTTCTGCCAATAGTTGCTTATATCTCACCCTAACTTCCTCCTCCCTTAGTTTATACATTTTTACCTCTCTCTACTTGCTGTTGCCATTTTCCTTTTGTCCCATCTACCTTTTACTCTAACTGTAGCTACAACCAAATAATGATCTGATATATCCGCTGCCCTCTATAAACATGTACATCCTGAAGCCTACTCATCAACCTTTATCCACCAATACATAATCCAACAAACTACTTTCCTTACGTGCTATATCATACCTTGTATATTTATTTATCCTCTTTTCATAAAATATGTATTACTTATTACCAAACCTTTCTACACATAGCTCAATTAATGGCTCCCCATTTACATTTACCCCTGGCACCCCAAATTTACCTACTACTCCATCCACAACATTTTTACCCACTTTAGCATTAAGATCCCCAACCACAATTACTCTCTCACTTGGTTCAAAACTCCCACACACTCACTCAACATTTCCCAAAATCTCTCTTCTACACTTCTCTCTTCTCTAGGTGCATAAACACTTACTATAACCCACTTTTCACATCCAACCTTTATTTTACTCCACATAATCCTTGAATTTATACATTTATATTCCTTCTTTACCTGCCATAACTGATTATTCAACATTATTGCCACTCCTTCTTTAGCTCTAACTCTATTTGAAACCCCTGATCTAATCCCATTTATTTCTCCCCACTGAAACTCTCCTACCCCCTTCAGCTTTGTCTCACTTAAAGCCAGGACATCCAGCTTCTTTTCATTCATAACATCTACAATCATCTCTTTCTTATCATTCGCACAACATCCACGCACATTCAAACATCCCACTTTGACGATTTTCTTCTTCTTCTTTTAGTAAGCTATACAGGAAAAGGGGTTACTAGCCCATTGTTCCCGGCATTTTAGTTGACTTTTACAACACGCATGGCTTACGGAGGAAAGATTCTTATTCCACTTCCCCATGGATATGAAAGGGAAAAGCAATAAGAACAAGAACTATTAAGATAAAATCAAAGAAAACTCAGATGAGTGTGTATACAATAAACGTGTACATGTTTGCGTAGTGTGACCTAAGTGTAAGTAGAAGTAGCAAGACGTACCTGAAATCTTGCATGTTTATGAGACAGAAAAAAGACACCAGCAATCCTACCATCATGTAAAACAGTTTCAGGTTTCTGTTTCACAGTCACCTGGCAGGATGGTAGTACCTCCCTGAGTGGTTGCTGTCTACCAACCTACACTGAGGATAAAATGTATTAAATATTTGCAATTACTCTTATATTCCTGTGCAGCTACATTTATAAATTTTCCTGTATGTCTCTAACTGATAAAACCCTCTGAGGAAAGTAAAATAAGAATGTTTACTAAACATTTATTCTAAGCTAAACAAAACACTAATAATTTGTAGTTTCTTCATTTCCTCATGAGTGTTCACTTTACCAAGCTGATGAACTTTTAGGGGCAATGACAGCTTGACCATATGATGCCAGTTTCCAAGTTGATTTATTAGTGAGACTGGTTCACTCACTTTATCTGTCATAAACACATTATTTTCTTGGTGCACAATATGCAAAGTTCTCTTCTGACAACTTCCAGTGATTTACTTCTAGAGTTCAATTTAGGTAAATGGATACATTGCCAATGTTTGGTAGTTTATCTGGGTTATGTTTTACTTGCTGTTAACTTAGCAACTCAATTTGTCTCCTTGTATGTACAGTGGACCCTCAGTTAACGAAATTAATCCGGTCCAGGAGCTATTACTTAATCTGAATCTTTCGTTATCTGAAACCTTATTTCCCATAAGAAATAATGTAAATACAATTAATTCGTTCCACAAAAAAATAATCACTCAAAATAAAAAAAAATAACATTTCCTTACCTTTATTGAAGAGACTTGCAGGCATCTGGAAGATATAGATGATGATTGGAGCAGGGTGTTAGTGGTTGGAAGGGGAATCCCCCTCCAAAAGGACTTCAGGTAACAAGTCCCTCTCTGGGGTTACTTCCCTTCTTGGTCTTTTAATGCCACTAGGACCAGCTTGAGAGTCACTAGACCCCTGCCTGGTAAAGTAACTGTCCACAGTCCTCTGTTTCTGGCGACTCTTCAACACTTTTCTGAAGTACAACATGGCTCTGTCACTGAAGTGGCTGCACAGAAGGCTCATTTCAGCTTGCTCAGGGTGGTATTTTTAAAAAAAGTCTGAAACTCATTCCATTTTGTACACATTTTTTAAAAGACTGAAAAGGCCCCTTTCCATCTTTTTTCTCCCCCTTTTAAAGGCAAAACCCCCGTTTTCTGTTGCTGTTCCAGAAAAACTCGCAGCTCTTCAAGTTAGCTCCCCCCTGTGCCCTCCACCAACTCTTCCACATCCTCACCATCCCTCCAACCCCAGGTTTTTCCCCCTTTCCCCCAAAAAAACTTCCCCTGCCCCGGTCAGCGCACCCTCCTTTTTTCATTTTTTTTCATTCATGGTGTTCCTCCTTTTTCCCACGGGGGTCCACTGGGAAGTTTTTGGACCCATGGTGATTTTTTCCCAGTGGCAATAACAAAAACCCAAAAAAAGAACCAAAATATTGTGAATCTTTGAAAGAGCACACAGGTTTTTTTCAATGGAAAAAACCCCACTGGCATCCTGGGGTTTTGGCGGAGCGGGCGGACACGCTAATACCTTTGGGAACCGGGGAAATTTTTTCGCAAACCCGTTTTAAAAAAGGTTTCCCCGGTTTTTTGTTAAGGGCCCTTTTCCCAACCGGGGGTCCACTGTTTTTTTTTTCCTCACCTACCCAAAATTCATAAAAGGGTTTTTTAAAAACTCTTTTTTTCCCCCTATACATTTTTCTTAATTATTTTTAGTTTTACCTTTTTGCAGTTTAAAAAACAGGGTCCCCCGGTTTTCATTTGCCCTGATTTTTTAAAATTTGGTTTTGGGGTTTTTTTTTTCCCCCAAAAAAATTTTTTTCCCCCTTTTTCCTTCTCACCCAGCGCCCCGCCGCCCCAAAAGGTCCGCTTGCTCGCTCCCCCGAAGCATCCCAGCTTTCTGAGTCAGTCTGGCTTTGTTTCTCATCAGTGAGCATTACCCCCCATTCATCTGAAACATTTCATAATAATCTATTGTTTTTTTTTTTTTAGATGGACTGCAAAAAAGCCCCCGGGCCAAAAAAATTCCAATGCCAGCCCTTTGATAAAGAAGGCGAGAAACATGATAGAATTGTGTTTTGGGGGAAAATCCAGGGGGTTTGGGATATGGGGGCCCGGGATGTGGAGGGGTTGGTGGACACCCGGAAAAGCAAACCACTGAAGAGCTGCAACCCCTTTTCAACTGGAACACAACAGATGAGCTGAGGAAATAGTTTCAAAGGAGGAGGAAGAGAGGGAAAGAATGTCCTTCTTCCTGATTAAGGACATCAAAAGGGAGTGAGTTGAAAAGTTTTGTGGAAAATACCCAAAAAAAGCTGTTGCATCCGTGTTTCAACATGTTCAACAAAAGTTGTCCCTTTTTTGGAAATTTTTAAACGTCAGTTTTCATCCCCATTTTTCGCAGACTTTCTGGAAAGAATTAATAAAAAAAACGGGTTTTTCACTGTACTATCTTCCTTAATTTGTCTGTACTGATACTTTATAAAATTATTTTCCCGGGAAAAAACTTTAAAAATTATCCCATGAAAATTTCATTTAACATTTCCTTTTCCTTTTTTTTTTCAACTAATGGGCCCCCACCGAGGGGGGGCCCAAAACAATTGGGAAAAAAGGATATAGCCCCTTGGGGTTCCTGGCTTTTTATTTTCCCTTCAATGAGGGGGTTAAGGGGAAAAATTCGGGTCCACTTTCCATTTCTTAATTTTAAATGATGATATTCACAGTAAATTTTAAATCATATCATATTCCTGTCTTCATAATTAAGTTTAAAAATTTTTTAAGTTTTATCAAAATTTATCTTCCCCTGTTGGGGGGATTACAACTTAAAACCAATTACAGGGCCCCCAATTTGGGGGATTAACCCGGGATCAAGTTCTGCCAAAAGGTGAAATTATGAATTGAAAACCATTTTCCCCATAAGAAATATTGTAAATCCCAAATTTAAACTTTTGAGACACCCAAAAGTACAGTGGAACCCCAATTAATTCTTTCCGAATGCTTTCAAAATTTTCCAAACGTTTGTTCCCATAAAAAATAATTAAATTACTTGCCCCTTTTTTGGGAAAAAAAACCAAAAACTTAAAAAAAAACATTTCTAATTTTTAGTTTCAGTATGTAAACTGGGGGGCCACTGATTAACAAAAAAAAATTTTTTTTTTGATTAAATATAGATTTACATACAGAAAACAAAGAAATCAAGTATAAAAAAAATAATAACAAGACATTTCCTTTTTTGAAGACTCTTGTTGGTGTATGGAAGAGGGGGGGGGGGAAGGGATGAAAACTATTTTTTGGGGAAAAGGAACCCCTTTTCCCTAAAGATTTTTGGTACCAATTTAAAATGGGGTTATTCCCCCTTTTTTGTTTTTTTTAAAGCCATGGGGAATTTATCCTGGACCCCCGTCACTAAAAAAAATTTTTCCCCGAGAACCTGTTTTTTGGGATCTTTTTAAAAAAGCCCCTTAAAAAGGGACAAGACATTGTCATTGAACATGTCCCGACAGGGTCAACAGCTTTGTTGGGGGGGATTTCCTCCAAAAACTTTTCACCCCACAACCCCATTAGACCCTTTCTCTGAAGAAGGCACCCCTTTTTAATTTTCTTTCCCCCTTAACAATTTTCCCCCGAGGGCCTTTTTTGTTGCAGATGGCTTTTGCAGCTCTTCAGTGGTTACCCTTTTCCCCGTGGTCCCCTACCAACCTTTCCACTCCCCACCCCCAAAACCCCGGGGGCTTCCCCCAAAACCAAAAAGTTTCCCCCAACTGGCATGGGGGTTTTCGGGCCCCTTTTAAACCCCCTTTAAAATCTTTATCGGGGACCAATCGGACAATTTTCTCCAACGGGTTTTAAAATCCTGGGAAAAACCCCTTTCCCAAACCCCAAAGGGGGTTTTGAAAAAAAGGGGAATTAATGATCCCTCCAGAACTTTTTGGGGGCAATTCAGTGTTCCCGTCAAAAAGCCCCTTTTAAAAAAATTTCTTGGTGTGATTTTTTTTAAGTTTAAAAATCTGGGGGGTCCATGGGCTGGATTTAGAGGGTGGTATTAGGGGGGAAGAACTTTACTGTGTGAAACTAAACCCCTTTCCCCCATTTGGGCATCCCCAAAAATTGGGGGATGGGGGCATTGTCCATTACCAGGAGGCATTTTGGGGGAATTTATTTTCCCGGGGTTTTTTCCCTGGGAAACACCTTTAACCACTCTAGGAAAAAAATTTTCCCCCCTAATGCCTTACTGTTAGCCTTCCACATCACACACAATTTACTCTTTTTGGGGATGCTGTTTTTTTTTAACACACGGGGGTTTTCAGAGTGATACATGATAAATTCACTTTAAAATCCCCACTTGTTTCCACAGAAAAAGAGGTTGCCGTTTTTTCATGGTTTTGGGGGCCGGGGAGTCCCTTTTTCCCCCTCAAGAGGCCCCTTTTGGCATTTTCTTCCAAAAGAGGCCTGTTTCGCCAAATTGAACATTGGGGGGAACCCCTTTATCCCCTCCCTTGAATTCTGCCAAAAATTTTTAAATTTTTCAGCCCCCTGTTTTCCACACCGGGGGTTAAGTTTTAAAAACCCTAAAACCCAAAACCCTTTTCTGGCCTTTTTAAAAAGCACTTTTCCCCAAACATTTTTTTTCGAGATCAGCATGCAACCCCCCCTTTTTTCCCAAATTTTCACTGCATAACATTTTTCCCCCGCTAACTTTTTTTTGGGTTTTCCCCCCCAAAACTTCGATTTTTTTGACTTTTTTGACATATCTCCCCCTTTTGAGAAACAGCCCTTTTTTCCCTTTTTTTTTTGCCACATGGAAGTGATGGTTGAATGGGGCTTCCCAACACCCGGGGGAACCCCCGGGGCCCCAGCCCCATTTTTATATTTTTTAATTTTTCCCTTTTTTTAAATTTTATCGGGGTTTTCACCTTTTTTTTAAAAAGGGGGGGAATTGGGAGCTTTTTTGGGGGCCCCTGTACATTTAGCAGTTTGCACAAAAAAATGGAATACGGGGCCCCCCCCGGTTTTGGCTCCAAACACTAACATTTATGTAAGTGTTTTTTTTTGTTTTTTGAGTGTATGTTTGGGGGTCCAAAAAAACACCAAGTTACATTATTCCTTGTTTAAAAAAATTTTTTTGGTAAGGCCGAAAAGCTTCTGGGAAAGAATTTTGGCCGTTTTAAAGGGGGGCCTCTGTTTTAAAAAGACTGTATCTTTTGAATGCGTGGGGGGATGGTCACCCCCAGCTCCCCCTGACTCAAGGGGGGGGCGCCTTTTTGTGCGGGCTTGGGGGGCGAATCGCTTTCAAAAAACCCCCCAAAGGGATATTTTTAAAAAAAATTTCCAAAGGTGAAATTGAAAAACCGAGACTCCAAATCGGGGCCCCTGTATTTAGGAAAAAAAACCCCTTTTTTTCCCACCAGAAAAGGGGCATCTGTTTCTTTAATTTTAAAAGTATCCCATCCAGTCAATTTCATAACATCAGGGGATATAATACTGACAAGTTGAAAAAATTTTTTCGTTTTGCATTAACTGGATATTTATTGGAATTTTTTTCCAACCATTGGTTTTTTCAGTAGAATGCAAAGGGGGCAAACACAGAAAACAGAAGAGGGGAAAAAATGAATTCAGTATTTCAGTAGGTTAAAATACTTTAGGGACTGAACATTTGCTCTAGGTTGGGGGACCGATTTATTGGCCAATTTTTCACAAAATTTAAAACATTCTAATTTGAAGAAAGTCCAAAAAAAATGCCGAAGGATTCTTGGAAAAAAATTTCCCCCTTTATTAATCAAATCCCCCGAAAACCCCCCATATTGCAAATTTTCTTCCAATTTTAATGCATCATCCAAAAATTATTGATTTTCATTTCTTTTAAATCAATTACTAACATGAGAATGTTATAATCTTTTATATGGTCCTTTTTAAATTAGTAAGTTTTTCTCAAAAATTTTTTTCCCCCCCCGGGTTTATTTTGAAAGCTTTTAGATACCAGTATAAAGGCAAAAAACAAAAATATAATGAAGGAAAATAAACTCATCCCAAGACTTGTGGGATACAGTTGCTACCAGTCCCTAAACCTAATGATTTAGGTATATTTTTTTAAAAATAGCTTTTTGGTTAATTTTTTTTTAAAAAAAAAAAGTTTAGATTTTCTAGGATATGGAAATTTATAGAATATAGATTTCATTGTTGAGGCTGTTTTTGCATCTTTGTTTTTAACACATTGGTGATATCCCCCCGAGGAAGGACCAAAAAAGAAAAAAAAGATTTTTTTTTTAAAATTTAAAATTTATACAGAGGGGTTATATTTCCCATATGCATTTTGTCTAAAAAATAATTCATTCCCAAAATGTAAAACAAATGTTTTTCAGGCGAATACCCCCAACGGAGACAGAAAGCCCCAAAAATCCAGCATTTCTTCGGACCAAAAAAAAGTCAAAGCATGACCCCCAAAAAGGGTTAAAAGTTGAATTTTTTTCCCCCCATTTTGGATTTAACGTACACTTCTCCAGGGATTTTTGCTATGAAGGTCCGATTTTTGTTATATGATCTTGATTAAAACTTTTAAATATTGTATTTGTTAATTTGAATATGGAAGATGTGTTCTTCACTTTCGATGTCAAAGGAAACCCCCCTGACAAAAATACACCTATCAGGAATTTATTTAAATAAAGTTATAGTTTTTTATTTTTAAAAAATTCAATTTGTTAATCATTCTTTTTTACTGTACAGGTAAAAATCTGTAAGGGAAAATATAATGACTAAATTAGTTTAAAATTTAATTACTGTATATTAAGGCAAAGTTGATGGTTATAAAGTAAAATTCATAAGCTGAGCTGAGAGAGGGCAAAAGCTGGGGAGTCAATCAGAATGAAAAAAATTAAATTTATAGTGTATAAGGCACCTGCATGAAGGTTAGTGGTGATTCCAGTTGTAGTTGTAATTAAGAAAATGCATACAGTAAAGGAAAGACCAAAGAAAAATGGGCAGACATGATTTATTAAGAATTCACACATAAGGGGGAAATATTCAAGGGGACTGATTGTAAGATTTGTGAAGATGGGGCCTTTTTGGGGTTTTATCAGTCTCAGTTATAACCAAAATTCGAATATGTTTACATTTTAAACCAATAGGGGTTACTGTCAAGTCCATGGTTTTCAGTATTTCCAAGACTTAAATCAAAAAAAAAGTTAAGGCTTGAGCACCCATAACTATGAGAAAGGTGTATGGATTAGATAAATGAGACATAAATAAACACTGTTAGAATTAAAACATTTGTAAGTTGTTATGGAATGGTGCACTGCACATTTCAATTTGCAAATGCATTTAAGATCCCAAATTAAGTGTGCATATAAAAGGGATTGTATAATATAATCAGTGACATGTTCATTTAATTCTACAAAAAAACAATGGATAAAAATCGGGAAAGTTTAAAATGATGACAACATAAAAAAAGCTATGCATTGCTGCTGCCCTGGCTTATAAAATGCCATGACAAATGAAACACTTACATGCCAATTGGTACTTGATATTATTTTTTTGGGTTATGAAAGAAATGTATGAATACTAAAAAAAATTCTTGTAAATCTTGTCATATATTGAAACTTAACTGTCACAACACTAAAGGTATCTAGTGCAATCTTGAGGACATTATTTGTTTAAGGATCGTTGTTATTTTTTCCAAAAAACACTATTATATATTGTATCAATTGGGAAAATTTCACAAATCCCTGTAAAAGTAGAACATGTAAGGTGTGTCGGCCAGCAAGTTCATTGGCCAGGTCATTACAGGGAAAAACAAAAGGAGAGAAAGAATCAGCCTCAGGCTTCCCGTGTTTCTCTCTCAGCAGGAAAACCTTTTAGGGAGCAGTCTTTCTTTTTCCTTGGGTGGAACAAGGGAAAATCCCCCCAATAATGTGATGCCAAATTTGGCTCCCGGGAGATTTTAAGGTGAATGTTGCTTGGTTGCACCTGTTGAATTATGACAAATCTCTTAAGGGAAGAATCGTTTGCTTCTTTTCCCATGCATGTTATTAAAAATATGTTTGTAGCATAGGGGCTATATGCTTTTAGTCCACTCCTTTAACATAGGGGCAAGAAATTTATACAAAAAGATATTTTAGCTTTAAAGTTGAATGTACCCTTATCTGATCTCAGGCTTTTTTTTATGTCCATGTTTTTTTAAACACATTTAATAAAATAATCCAGAATTTAAATTAACAATAAACCTCCTACTGTTGGGATTTTATGTTTTTGGTTTTTTTGTTGTCCCCAAAATTATTCTACCTGGTCGGGGAATTTAGGGAGTGCTTTTTTTATGTGTGTTTCTGAGATCACCGGGTTTTGGGAAAGAATTTTTGGGAAATTTTAAAAAATTTCAATGATGCATTCATATTTTTTATGTGTGTGTGTTTTATGTGTGTGTGTGTGTGTTTTATGTATGTGTGTCTGTATGTGTGTGTGTCTGTATGTGTGTATGTGTGTGTGTCTGTCTGTATGTGTGTTTTCTGTATGTGTGTTTTCTTTGTGTTTTATGAGAGGGTATGTAAAAAATAAGCTGAAAGTGAACATAAAAAAGAGCAAGGTAATAAGGGTAACAGAGTTAGGCAATGATAGATTGAATATCAGATTGAGGTATGGAGTATGAGGGTAGTGGATGCATTTAGATTCTGAGTGGACATGTCAGCATAGGGGTTTTTTATCAAATCTGAAACCATTTTCCCCGGGATTTTTTTTAATACACTGTAAGGGTTTTTTTATTGTAACTTGGCCGATGTCTTAGACCAGATTATGGACGTAATAAATGCAATTAATGGACTTTGGAGAGTTAGACAGATTATGGATATAAAAAGCAATTTAAAGGACTTTAAGAGTTATGATTCTTATTTGAAAATTTTTTTAATATGATTTAAAAAATTTCTCACAAAACATTTCTAGTTTTTTTTTTAAATTTTTCAATTCAAATTAGATCTTGATATTCATAAACACATTTAGATAAGTACTTTGGGGGGGTGTACACACACACAAAATTTATGTATCTATAATCTTGTTATTGTAGATATTGGACAGATGTTAGGGCAATTAATTTGATTTTTGTTTAGATGAAAAACTAAATTTAGCCTCTCTTATTTTCATAAAATTTACTGGGTATATGCCCCAAATCAATCTTCCAACTTGATGCATGAACACTTGCATAAATATGTAGCAGTATATAGTATAACAAGTATTCTGTTATTTAGAAAACATTTAAAAATATTAATTTTGCTTGATTCCAAACATAGTATATTTTAATTAGTAAAATTCAGACTTTTTTTTTTTTATTCAGAAATGTATGAAAATGGGGAAATCTTTTTAAATTTTTAAAAATATTTAGAAGTTCAGAATATTCCAAATAAAAATAAAAAACTAAATTTTAATTTGTAAAATATTGTATCACTAATTGAGATTTTATTCACTTATGAGAAATGCTTTTTTTTAATTTTTTCAGATCTAAACTTTTTAAAAATGAAATATTACAAATTGGAAAAAATTTTAAATTTTTTGAAAATTATTCAAAATGCGGGGTGGGGG
>WNWK01042656.1:0-15878 GCA_009830355.1 Cherax destructor | reverse complement strand
GGTTTCCCCAGTCGATGTTTGAAAAATTTTCTATTAAGAGGACAAATTATTGCCTTCATGAAAGTAACTTTAGTAGTCTCTTGGGGTAATGTATTAAGAAGAAGAAGCTGTTAATGTATTAAGAAGAAGCTGTTAATGTTTTAAAGGTAAGCTGTTTATGTAAAGAAAAAAGCTGTTAATGTATTAAGAAAAAATTTTTATTAAGAAGAAGCGTTAATTATTAAGAAAATTTTATGTTTTAAAGAAGAAGAAGCTGTTAATGTTTTAAGAAGAAGATTTAATGTAGTAAGAATAAGTTTTATTATTAAAAGAAGAAGTGTTAATGTTTTAAAGAAAATTTTTGTTTTAAGGTTTTAAATTATTAAGAAGAAGCTTTTAAATGTAAAGAAGAAGAAGCTGTTAATGCATTAAGAAAAAAAAGGGAATGTATTAAGAATAAGAAGCTGTTAATGTATTAATAAAATAAGCTGTTAATGTATTAAGAAGAAGAAGCTGTTAATGCATTAAGAAGAAGAAGCTGTTAATGTATTAAGAAAAAGAAGAAGCTGTTAATGTATTAAGAAGAAGCTGTTAATGTATTAAGAAGAAGAAACTGTTAATGTATTAAGAAGAAAAAGAAGCTGTTAATGTATTAAGAAGAAGCTGTTAATGTTTTAAGAATAAGCTGTTTATGCATTAAGAAGAAGCTGTTAATGTATTAAGAAGAAGCTGTTAATGTATTAAGAAGAAGCTGTTAATGCATTAAGAAGGAGCTGTTAATGTATTAAGAAGTAGCTGTTAATGTATTAAGAAGAAGCTGTTAATGCAGAAGAAGTTTAATGTATTAATGCAGAAGAAGTTGTTAATGTATTAAGAAGAGAAGCTGTTAATGCAATAAGAAGAAGAAGCGTTAATGTATTAAGAAGAAGCTGTTAATGTTTTAAAGGGTGTTAATGCAGAAGAAGTTGTTAATGTATTAATGCAGAAGAAGTTGTTAATGTATTAAGAAGAAGAAGCTGTTAATGCATTAGAAGAAGAAGCTGTTAATGTATTAAGAAGAAGAAGCTGTTAATGTATTAAGAAGAAGCTGTTAATGTATTAAGAAGAAGCTGTTAATGTATTAAGAAGAAGCTGTTAATTTTTAAGAAGAAGCTGTTAATGTATTAAGAAGCTGTTAATATATTAAGAAGAAGCTGCTAATGCATTATGAAGAAGAAGAAGCTGTTAATGTATTAAGAAGAAGTTGTTAATGTTTTAAGAAGAAGAAGCTGTTAATGCATTGAAGAAGAAGTTGTTAATATATTAAGAAGAAGAAACTGTTAATGTATTAAGAAGAAGCTGTTAATGTATTAAGAAGAAGCTGGTAATGTATTAAGAAGAAGCTTAATGTATTAAGAAGAAGACAAGCTCTGACGTGGATAAATGAAACATGTACAACGTTTTGAAACTTTCATTAGGATACGTTTCCCCACCGAAGTAATTTCATTCTGAACCTAAAAAAAAAAAATATTTCATTGTGTTTGTTTATTATTAAATTATTGTTAACGTTTCTAAAATATATTTAGTTGGGTTGGGCTAAATTAAATTCCGCTTGTTGTAATAAGTTAGGTAGGTTTTCAAAGCTCTTGGTACAAAATTATAAATTTTTACATTAACATAAATGAAAAAAATATATCTTTAAACGTAAGAGATTTTTTTAGAAAGGACTTAATTTTAGATGAGTTCTTGCAATTGATATATATTTACACACACACACACACACACACATGCGCACATCAACCAAATAACTGCTGCAGCATACGGGCGCCTAGCAAATTTAAAAGCAGCTTTCCGAGATCTTAATAAGGAATCGTTCAGGACCCTGTACACTGTGTACGTTAGGCCCATATTGGAGTATGCAGCACCAGTTTGGAACCCACACCTAGCCAAGCACGAAAAAGAAACTAAAGAAAGTGCAAAGGTTTGCAACAGGACTAGCCCCGGAGTTTAAGGGATATGTCCTACGAGGAGAGGTTAAAGGGGAAATCGACCTGACGAAATGGAGGACAGGGAGATAGGGGGACATGATAACGACATATAAAATACTGAGAGGAATTGACAAGGTGGAAGAGACAGAATGTTCCAGAGATGGGACACAGGAACCAGGGGACACAGTTGGAAGTTGAAGACTCAGATGAATCACAGGGGTGTTAGGAAGATTTCTTTAGTCACAGAGTGGTCAGGAAGTGGAAAGTTTGGAGCTATGTAGTGGAGACAGGATCCATTCATAGTTTTAAGAAAAAGGGATGATAAAGCTCATGGCGCAGAGAGAGTGACCCAGTAGCGGCCAGTGAAGACGGGCCAGGAGCTATGTATCGACCCCTGCAACCACAACCGTGAGTACATCTAGGTGAGTAAAAACACACACACACACACACACACACACACACACACACACACACACACACACACACACACACACATACCAAAAACACACACACACACACAATGGCAGAAAAGAATCACTGAGGCATCCCGGACATCATAGCAATCACAGAGACAAAGCTCACGGAAGTGATAACAGACGCAATATTCCCGTCTGGTTATCAGATCCTGAGGAAAGACTGGGAGCAGAGGGTAAGGAGGAATTGACTGCACATCAAACCCAATGGTGTTTTGAGGAGATGGGAGGACTAGACAGAGGGGTAGCGGATGACTACATAGTAGGAATTCTTCATAATGAGTGCCCAAAGGATAAGAGTGATGCAATGTGCCACGGAAACAGCAGGACGCCAAGACAGGAATATGATGAGTGTACAGTGTCCACCATCAGGTGGACACACTACGGATTCCAGAAGGGCCCACGGAGCAGGGCAAAGTTACTCATCATGGAGGTTTCACCATAAGGAGACTGGGAGAATTTAGAGCCACATCGGGGCCAGAGGTGGAGAACCAAGATATTGGAGGCAGTATTGGAAAATCTCATGTATCAACATGTTAAGGACACAACCAGAAGTGGAGACGATGAACGAACAAGGCTGGACCTTGTTTTCACCTTGAGCAATTTTGACATACGGATAATACACAAAAGGCCCCTAGACGCTAGTGATTACATGGTTTTGAGTTTCGGGTACATAATAAAGTGAAGCGCACAAGAAGGACGGGGAAGCCAAACTTCCAGAAAAGGGGCTACACAAGTATGAACAATTCCCACATGAGGGCAGTGGGGGCCAGCTAGAGGGGAAAAACAGTAAACGAAATGATGGCACATTTTAACCACAAAGTGCAGGGAGGCAAAAGATCGTACCAAGGGGCAACAGGAAGACCAGAGTAAGTCCATGGTTTACCAGGAGGTGCGGAGAAGCCAAAGCCAAGTGTGCTAAAGTATGGAAAAAGTATAGAAGGAAAAGGACCCAGGAAACAGGGGGTTGAGCCAAAGAGCCAGAAATGAATATGCATAGATAAGGTAATCAGGCTGAGGAAGGAAGGAGGGGGGCTCACAAGGAACAACAAGGAAATATTTTTAAGAGCCCCAGCTGAAGGTTCAGGTAGGGATTCACAGTCGAGACACGAGGCTTCGAGCACACCGAGGTGGTAGGGTCACAGAACCGAGGAGTCGGTGAAGAAACCTCGGAACCCTAGATACCTCGAAGGCGGTGGGCCCAGATAATCCTCTCCTTGGGTCCTGAGAGGAGCAGATGCACTGTGTGCCACTAACAACAATCTTCAATAAATCTATCGAAACAGGGTAACTGTCTGAGGTGTGGAAGATAGCCAATGTAGTCCCAATTTTAAGAAAGGAGACAGACAGTCTGCACTAATTACAGACCAATGTTGCTGACATGTATGTAAAGGATTTTGGGGATGAGCATAATACCAAAAATCTCCTAAGGCTCACATCAACCAAATAACTGCTGCAGCACACGAGCGCCGGGGCAAACCTGAGAATAGAGTTTCGATATCAAATGATGAGTTATTCACGAACTGTACACTGTGTTCCAGGCCCATACTGGAGAAGGGAACCCTTTGTTCAAACCTGGTCAAACACATAAAGAAAATAGAAAAAATGAAAAGGGTTTTTTGCAACAAGATTATTTCCCGGGATCTGAGCGGCTTGTCCTATGAGGAGACGTTAAGGGAACTAAACCCTTTGGACAACACTGAAGGAAAGGAAGGATAGGGATGGGGGGGGTTGATAACAAAAAATTTCCCGAGAGGAATTAAAAAAAGGGGGATAGGGATAGAATGTTTCAGAGATATGACACAGCAATAAGGGGTCACAACTGGAAATTGAAAGCTCAGATAAGTCACAGGGATGTTGGGAAGTACTTCAGTCATAGAATTGTCGGGAAGTGAAAAACTGGAGAGGATGTAGGGGAGGCAGGATCCATACATAGCTTTAAGAAGAAGTATGATAAAACTCATGGGGGGGGGGAGGGGTGCCCAAAAAAGGCCCAGAAGAGGGGTGGCCGGGACCCATGACTGACCTATGAACCCCATATTAGGTGAGCACACAAAACTGTGAGCAGCCGGGAACGAACACTAAAATTAACCCGTCCTGAAATAAGGAAAATAATATTAAAAAATTGTATTCGTTCAAGGGGGCGAGGAAGGAGCACAGTTGCAATTGAGGGGCCCAAAAAAGGTTAAAAATGAGGGGGGGGGAAAAAAGTTGCAACATTATGGGGCCCAAAAGGAACAAGGGGTCAAAGTTTCAACATAAGGGGGGCCAAAGTTTCAAAATGGGGGCCCCAAAATTAAAAAAGAGGGGGAAAAGAGTTAAATGAGGGGGTTAAAAAAGTTACAACATGAGGGGTCAACAAAGTTGCAACATGAGGGGTTGTTAAAACATGAATCAAAGTTTCAACATGAGGGGGTTTAAAAAGATGCAAAAATGAGGGGGAAAAAAAGGAACATGAGGGGTTAAAAAGTTAAAAATGAGGGGGCAACAAAGTTGCAACATGAGGGGGTTTAAAAAAATTGCAACATGAGGGGGTTTAAAAAGTTGCAAAATGAGGGGGAAACAAAGTTGAATTTAAGGGTTAAAAAATTGAACATGAGGGGTTAACAAAATTTTAAAAAAGAGGGGTCCCAAAAATTTTTAAAATGATGGGAAAAAAAAGTTTCAACATGAGGGGAAAAAGTTCAACATGAGGGGAAACAGTTTCAACATGAGGGGGTTTTAAAAAATTGCAACATGAGGGGGAAACAAAAGGAACATGAGGGGTTAAAAAAAGGAACATAGGGGTTAAAACAGTTGTAACATGAAGGGTTGTTGCAACATGAGGGGGGCAACAAAGTTAACATGAGGGGTTTTAAAAAATTTCAACCCTGGGGGCAACAAAGTTAACAAGAGGTGTTGGCCAAAATGAGGGGGCCCAAAAATTTCAAAAATATTAAAAAGAAACATGAGGGTCCCCAAAAAACAAATGAAATTTAAAAAAATTAACATGAGGGGTAAACGTTGCAGAGAGGGAAATTAAAATTTTTCCTGTGGGGAAAGGGGAGGGGAATAAACAAAAAAGGGTTTAATTTAAAGGGTTTCATTTTTAAAATATTTTCGGAAATTTTAAAAAAATTTTTACGAGTGGGGACCCCAGCATAGTCTTTCTTTGTAATTTCTTTAAAAATAGTTACCCACCACACTTTACCCTTTTGCACGCCTTAAATTTTTTTTTTACCCGTAAAGGTTTTTTTGGCCCTTCAGCAAATTTTGGGAAAAAGTAGTCGAAATCCTGCGCTCTCTGGTCGGGGGACGACAAAGTAGTTGATGGCCAAGGGTTTTTGTCCCCCCCGGGAAAGTCTCCCAGCATGCCACCCAAGTGCCGTTGTCATTCTTCTCTCCCCACTGCACTGTAAGGCATATATAAGGTGTATCAGCTATTTCTCACCTCTACTTCCATCCTGAGCAACGCAACGCTCTGGATAATTTGTTTTCACAAATTATCCGTTAAATGTTAAACATTAAATGCGTTAAATGTTAAACGTTAAATACGTTAAATGTTAAACGTTAAATGCGTTAAATGTTAAGCGTTCAATGCGTTAAATGTTAAACGTTAAATGTTAAACGTTAAATGCGTTAAATGTTAAACGTTAAATGCGTTAAATGTTAAACGTGGCAAAGCATCAATGATGACAATGAGTATTTCAATGAATTCTCTTCAGGTTTCTAGTCGTTATCTTCCTCTGTTAAGTGTAAACATGATTGATGCGCCTTCACTTCATCTCTCTGTATAAACTAAAATAGTCGAATGCCACATACTTGTTCCAACACCACGTACTTGTTCCAACACCACGTACTTGTTCCAACACCACGTACTTGTTCCAACACCACGTACTTGTTCCAACACCACGTACTTGTTCCAGCACCACGTACTTGTTCCAGCACCACGTACTTGTTCCAACACCACGTACTTGTTCCAACACCACGTACTTGTTCCAGCACCACGTACTTGTTCCAACACCACGTACTTGTTCCAACACCACGTGCTTGTTCCAGCACCACGTACTTGTTCCAACACCACGTACTTGTTCCAGCACCACGTGCTTGTTCAAGCACCACGTACTTGTTCCAACACCACGTGCTTGTTCCAGTACCACGTACTTGTTCCAGCACCACGTACTTGTTCCAACACCACGTACTTGTTTCAGCACCACGTACTTGTTCCAGCACCACGTACTTGTTACAACACCACGTACTTGTTCCAACACCACGTACTTGTTCCAGCATCACGTACTTGTTCCAACACCACGTGCTTGTTCCAGCACCACGTACTTGTTCCAGCACCTCATACTTGTTCTAACACCACGTACGTGCTACAACACCACGTACTTGTTCCAGCACCACGTACTTGTTCCAACACCACGTACTTGTTCCAACACCACGTGCTTGTTCCAACACCACGTACTTGTTCCAGTACCACGTGATTGTTCCAGCAACACGTGCTTGTTCCAGCACCACGTGCTTGTTCCAGCACCACGTACTTGTTCCAGCAGCACGTACTTGTTCCAACACCACGTACTTGCTCCAACACCACGTGCTTGTTACAGCACCACGTACTTGTTCCAACACCACGTGCTTGTTCCAGCACCACGTGCTTGTTCCAGCACCACGTACTTGTTCCAACACCACGTGCTTGTTCCAGCACCACGTACTTGTTCCAGCACCACGTACTTGTTCCAACACCACGTACTTGTTTCAGCACCACATACTTGTTCCAGCACCACGTACTTGTTACAACACCACGTACTTGTTCCAACACGACGTACTTGTTCCAGCACCACGTACTTGTTCCAACACCACGTGCTTGTTCCAGCACCACGTGCTTGTTCCAACACCACGTACTTCTTCCAGCACCTCATACCCTTTCCAACACCACGTACTTGTTACAACACCACGTACTTGTTCCAACACCACGTACTTGTTCCAGCACCTCATACTTGTTCCAACACCACGTACTTGTTACAACACCACGTACTTGTTCCAACACCACGTGCTTGTTCCAGCACCACGTACTTGTTCCATCACTACGTGCTTGTTCCAGCACCACGTGATTGTTCCAGTACCACGTGCTTGTTCCAGCACCACGTACTTGTTCCATTACTAGTGCTTGTTCCAGCACCACGTGATTGTTCCAGCACCACGTACTTGTTCCAGCACCACGTACTTGTTCCAGCACCACGTGCTTTTTCCAGCACCACGTGCTTGTTCCAGCACCACGTACTTGTTCCATCACTACGTGCTTGTTCCATCACCACGTGATTGTTCCAGCATCACGTACTTGTTCCAACACCACGTGCTTGTTCCAACACCACGTACTTGTTCCAGTACCACGGATTGTTCCAGCAACACGTGCTTGTTCCAACACCACGTTCTTGTTCCAGCACCACGTACTTGTTTCAGCACCACGTGCTTGTTCCAGCACCACGTGCTTTCTACAGTAACATGCGTTTGCTGCAACATTTCAATCTCAAAATGTATTTCATATTTAACGTAAAAGAAACTATAGTTGAATATCACGTGGTTGAATATCCTCGTTGCAGTGTCCTCTCGCTTCACTGCTCCGTGGTGCTTTTGAATAATAAGGTATATTTTAAATATTTATTTAGTAGGCCTTGCTAGCGTATGAAAATTTTTTCCATTTATGTAAATATGGCAGAAGCAGACAGCAGGTTTGAAGCTTTTGTATTCTCAGTTCTTTAGTAAAGTTACATAAGGATGAAAGTGGATTATTATATAACCCCCGAAAAGGGAATATATTTATTAGATGTTGAATATTGTCTTCTTCCTGGAATGTTGTCTTCTTCCTGGAATATTGTCTTCTTCCTGAATGTTATCTTCTTCCTGGAATATTGTCTTCTTCCTGGAATATTGTCTTCTTCCTGGAATATTGTCTTCTTCCTGGAATATTGTCTTCTTCCTGAAATATTGTCTTCTTCCTGGAATATTGTCTTCTTCCTGGAATATTGTCTTTTTCCTGGAATGTTGTCTTCTTCCTGGAATGTTGTTTTCTTCCTGGAATATTGTCTTCTTCTTGGAATATTGTCTTTTTCCTGGAATGTTGTCTTCTTCCTGGAATGTTGTCTTCTTCCTGGAATGTTGTCTTCTTCTTGGAATATTGTCTTCTTCCTGGAATGTTGTCTTCTTCCTGGAATGTTGTCTTCTTCCTGGAATATTGTCTTCTTCCTGGAAGCTATGTCAAGACTTCCTCATGATAAATTAAGGTTGTCTGGACTGGATTAAGAAAATTTCACTAGTCCTACTTCCTAATTACTTTCATTTATTGAAAGACAAAGTGTAGCAAACACTGGTGATTAATGGCACAAAAGAATCCAAATGGAGATTACATATATTTAACATATATCAATTAGATGAGTTAGAAACATGTGCAACTTCTGGGTAGCTTTAATTTGTAGATGAGATAATCAGTCGCTCAGCCTAGGGATCATCAAGACTGAGGTGTTAAACGCCAGCTCCTAGCCTGAGGGACTGATTACCTCATCTTCCGTGCATTATTCTGGAAGGCTAAGAAATTGATTAACTCTTTTCCTACAGTCTTCAATTTATGTCGCTGTGTTACAGTATTGTATTGATAAAGCCACTAGAGGGCGAAACGTCTACAAAATACAGATACCCAGATGTTGCACATGTGTCTGTCATCAACTTTTTCTGGCATTGAATACCAATGTAATTATCATTTCAGTTATTTTATAAAAGACTCCAAAATGAATTTCTAGGTTCCAGCTCTGTAAATGTTTACATTCTCAATGCAAATTGGAACTTTATGCCAAAGTTATATTTGTTACATGTTTTTTTTACGTGATTTTTCAAACAATTTACAGTGCCATATTTACAGTGCCATATTGGTGAGACGATAGGATGCAAGTATCACCCAACCAGAGACAGTATGTGAGGCATAATTGTGCCCATTGACTACCAATGAAAATCTGACCGTTCTATTACAAAAAAAAAAAAAAAGTCAAAGGGAGGGGATACCAACTGTACTTTACTTCGTGTTTTATTTCACAACAGTCATCCAAACCATGTCTCTGACTTAGATCTAGGACATGCAGACTATGTCTCTGACTTAGATCTAGGACATGTAGACTATGTCTCTGACTTAGATCTAGGACATGCAGACTATGTCTCTGACTTAGATCTAGGACATGCAGACTATGTCTCTGACTTAGATCTAGGACATGTAGACTATGTCTCTGACTTAGATCTAGGACATGTAGACTATGTCTCTGACTTAGATCTAGGACATGCAGACTATGTCTCTGACTTAGATCTAGGACATGTAGACTATGTCTCTGACTTAGATCTAGGACATGCAGACTATGTCTCTGACTTAGATCTAGGACATGCAGACTATGTCTCTGACTTAGATCTAGGACATGTAGACTATGTCTCTGACTTAGATCTAGGACATGCAGACTATGTCTCTGACTTAGATCTAGGACATGCAGACTATGTCTCTGACTTAGATCTAGGACATGTAGACTATGTCTCTGACTTAGATCTAGGACATGCAGACTATGTCTCTGACTTAGATCTAGGACATGTAGACTATGTCTCTGACTTAGATCTAGGACATGCAGACTATGTCTCTGACTTAGATCTAGGACATGCAGACTATGTCTCTGACTTAGATCTAGGACATGCAGACTATGTCTCTGACTTAGATCTAGGACATGCAGACTATGTCTCTGACTTAGATCTAGGACATGCAGACTATGTCTCTGACTTAGATCTAGGACATGTAGACTATGTCTCTGACTTAGATCTAGGACATGTAGACTATGTCTCTGACTTAGATCTAGGACATGCAGACTATGTCTCTGACTTAGATCTAGGACATGCAGACTATGTCTCTGACTTAGATCTAGGACATGTAGACTATGTCTCTGACTTAGATCTAGGACATGTAGACTATGTCTCTGACTTAGATCTAGGACATGTAGACTATGTCTCTGACTTAGATCTAGGACATGTAGACTATGTCTCTGACTTAGATCTAGGACATGTAGACTATGTCTCTGACTTAGATCTAGGACATGCAGACTATGTCTCTGACTTAGATCTAGGACATGTAGACTATGTCTCTGACTTAGATCTAGGACATGTAGACTATGTCTCTGACTTAGATCTAGGACATGTAGACTATGTCTCTGACTTAGATCTAGGACATGTAGACTATGTCTCTGACTTAGATCTAGGACATGTAGACTATGTCTCTGACTTAGATCTAGGACATGTAGACTATGTCTCTGACTTAGATCTAGGACATGCACACTATGTCTCTGACTTAGATCTAGGACATGCAGACTATGTCTCTGACTTAGATCTAGGACATGCAGACTATGTCTCTGACTTAGATCTAGGACATGCAGACTATGTCTCTGACTTAGATCTAGGACATGCAGACTATATCTCTGACTTAGATCTAGGACATGCATACTATGTCTCTGACTTAGATCTAGGACATGCAGACTATGTCTCTGACTTAGATCTAGGACATGCAGACTATGTCTCTGACTTAGATCTAGGACATGCAGACTATGTCTCTGACTTAGATCTAGGACATGCAGACTATGTCTCTGACTTAGATCTAGGACATGCAGACTATGTCTCTGACTTAGATCTAGGACATGCAGACTATGTCTCTGACTTAGATCTAGGACATGCAGACTATATCTCTGACTTAGATCTAGGACATGCAGACTATGTCTCTGACTTAGATCTAGGACATGCAGACTATGTCTCTGACTTAGATCTAGGACATGCAGACTATGTCTCTGACTTAGATCTAGGACATGCAGACTATGTCTCTGACTTAGATCTAGGACATGCAGACTATGTCTCTGACTTAGATCTAGGACATGCAGACTATGTCTCTGACTTAGATCTAGGACATGCAAACTATGTCTCTGACTTAGATCTAGGACATGCAGACTATGTCTCTGACTTAGATCTAGGACATGCAGACTATATCTCTGACTTAGATCTAGGACATGCAGACTATGTCTCTGACTTAGATCTAGGACATGCAGACTATGTCTCTGACTTAGATCTAGGACATGCAGACTATGTCTCTGACTTAGATCTAGGACATGCAGACTATGTCTCTGACTTAGATCTAGGACATGCAGACTATGTCTCTGACTTAGATCTAGGACATGCAGACTATGTCTCTGACTTAGATCTAGGACATGCAGACTATGTCTCTGACTTAGATCTAGGACATGCAGACTATGTCTCTGACTTAGATCTAGGACATGCAGACTGTCTCTGACTTAGATCTAGGACATGCAGACTATGTCTCTGACTTAGATCTAGGACATGCAGACTATGTCTCTGACTTAGACCTAGGACATGCAGACTATGTCTCTGACTTAGATCTAGGACATGCAGACTGTCTCTGACTTAGATCTAGGACATGCAGACTGTCTCTGACCCCAGACCCAGGTCATAAAAACTGTCTCTGACCTCACATCCGGGTCATGTAAACCAGGTCTTCTCCAAAGACAAAAAACACTCCCCTAACTTACTCTGCAACAAATTCATAAAGAAATGTAAAAGTATACAAGTATATTCAAGAGTGCACGGGTGCAGGTAAGAGTGCACAAGTATATTCAAGAGTGCACGGGTGCAGGTAAGAGTGCACAAGTGTATTCAAGAGTGCACGGGTGCATAAAAGAGTGCACGGGTGCAGGTAAGAGTGCACGGGTACAGGTAAGAGTGCACGGGTGCAGGTAAGAGTGCACGGGTGCAGGTAAGAGTGCACGGGTGCAGGTAAGAGTGCACGGGTGCAGGTAAGAGTGCACGGGTGCAGGTAAGAGTGTACGGGTGCAGGTAAGAGTATACGGGTACAGGCAAGGGCGTACCTATCTTGAGTCTACCTGGAGGGTATTCCGGGGATCAACGCCCCCGCGGCCTGGCTCACGACCAGGCCTCCCGGTGGATCAGGGCCTGATCAATGAGGCTGTTACTGCTGGCCGGCACCGACTTTAGGTATCTGTCCAGCTCCCTCATGAAAACAACAAGGGGTCTACTGGTAATGCCTCTTATGGCTGGTGGGAGGCTGTTGAACAGTCTTGGGCCCGGGACATTTATTGTGTTTTCTCTTAGTGTACCAGTGACGCCCCTACTTTTCACTGGGGGTATGTTGCATCGCCTGGAAAGTCTTTTGCTATCGTAGGGAGTGATTTCTGTGTGCAGATTGGGAACCAGTCCCTCCAGAATCTTCCAGGTATAGATTATGATATATCTCTCTCGCCTGCGCTCCAGTGAGTACAAATCAAGTGCTTCCAGGCGTTCCCAGGAGTTAAGGCGTTTGATGGAACATATACCTTCAGTAAAGGTTCTCTGTACATTCTCTAGATCTGCAATTTCACCTGCCTTGAATGGGGATGTTAATGTACAACAGTATTCCAGTCTAGAGAGAACAAGTGATTTAAAAAGGGTCATCATTGGCTTAGCATCTCTTGTCTTGAATGTTCTCATTATCCATCCTGTCAGTTTCCTCGCAGTTGTGATAGTGGCATTGTTGTGGTCCTTGAAGGTGAGATCCTTAGACATTACCATTCCCAGGTCCTTCACATTACATTTCCGCTCTATTGTGGGATTAGAGTTTGTAGTATGCTCAGCCTTAACTAATATTTCCTCCAGTTTTCCATAACGGAGTAGTTGGAATTTGTCTTTATTGAACATCATATTGTTCTCCGTTACCCATTGGAAAATTGATTTTATATCTTCTTGCAGATTTGCCGTGTCCTCAATGGATGACACTCTCATGCAGATCCTAGTATCGTCTGCAAAGGATGATACAGTGCTACGGTTTACATCTCTGTCTATGTCTAATATGAGAATGAGGAACAGGATAGGGGCGTGTACTGTGCCTTGTGGAACAGAGCTCTTCACTATGGAAGCATCCGATTTAACTCTGTTTACCACTACTCTTTGTGTTCGATTGGTTAGAAAGTTGAAGATCCATCTGCCTACTTTGCCACTTATCCCTTTAGCACGCATTTTGTGTACTATTACACCATGATCGCACTTGTCAAAGGCTTTTGCAAAATCTGTGTATACTACATCTACATCTGCATTCTGTTTGTTTTCCAGAGCATCTAAGACCATATCATAGTGGTCTAGCAGTTGCGAGAGGCAGGAGTGACCTGCTCTGAAACCATGTTGCTCTGGGTTGTGCAATTTTTGGGAGTCCAGGTGGTTTGCTATCCTGCTTCTTAGACCTCTTTAAAATATTTTTATGATATGGGACGTTGGCCTATAGTTCTTAGCTACTGCTTTGCTGCCACCTTTATGGAGTGGGGCTATATCCGTTGATTTTAGTGACTGTGGAATCTCACCTGTGTCTAAGCTCCTCCATATCATACATAGGGCCCGTGAGAGGGGTTTCTTGCAGTTCTTAATGAACACAGAGTTCCACGAGTCTGGGCCTGGGGCTGAGTGCATGGGCATGTCGTCGATGGCTTTCTCAAAGTCTAGTGGAGTTAGGGTTATGTCAGAAATTTGGCATACATTGACAGGGTTTTGAGGCTCATTCATGAAAAAATTGTTTGGGTTGTCTGTCTTTAGACTGATTAGTGGCTGGCTGAACACAGAGTCATATTAAAATTTCAGTATCTCACTCATTTCTTTGATGTCATCTGTGTAGGATTCGTCGTGGTTTTTGCCTTGTTTTTGGCATATGAAAAGAAATATTTCGAATTCCTTTCAATTTCACTAATAGCTTTTAGCTCCTCTTGTCTCTCCTGAATCCTGTATGAGTCCTTAACTGTAGCTCAATATTTTCCACTTCCCTGGTTAGCGATTCCTTCCGTGTATCAGATAATCTGGCATTCTTCAGGAGCTCAGTGATTCTTCGTCTCCTGTAGAGGGAGCGTCTCTCTCTCTCTCCAGTTTACTACTTCTCTTCTTTTTTCTTAGAGAACTATGCCTTGAACATACTTCAGCTACCAGGAGGTTGATCTTTTCAAGGCAATGGTTAGGGTCCATGTAATTCAAGATATCTTCCCAACATGTTTCATTTAGGGCATAGATTACCAGATCCCAGTTGATGTTCTTGTTGTTGAAGTTGAATTTGGTAAAGGTACCCTCATAGATGTATGCATTTTGCTGATCAGGACTCCTGTGCATGTACGTCTGGACTTCGATTAGATTGTGATCAGAATTTGTTGTTTTTTATATTATGTTTCTTACCAGGTCCTCATTATTTGTAAAAATAAGGTCTAGTGTGTTCTCCAGTCTCGTCGGCTCCACTATCTGCTGACTTAGGGTGTACACGTATAATCAATGGTACACCATACAGTACATAGTTACTAAGTTCGTGTGCTTCAACAGGGAGCTGTTACCTTGTAATTAAGGTTTAAGTACCGCCGCAGGCTTCTTCAATATTCACGAGTGTTCGACAAAGCACTGTAGCAGTATCCTTGGAACGACTCGAAGACATGGCACATCAAATATACATCATCTAAGATACGGAACTCCCAGCTGACTCAGCTGGGAGGCAGCGAATGAATGAAGGAGTAAGGAGAGAAGAGGATGAAGCATGAAGGTACACGATGAAAGATAATAATGTAAGAGGCATTCACTGCCTCACGATAGTGAGAACATGACATGTAAGGGTCAGTCACAGCTGCATGACAGTGAGAACATGACAAGTGAGAGGCTATTCACTGTTGCGTGAGAGTGAGTATACGACATTTGAGAAATATCACAACAGGAGGAGCAGAAGTAGGATATACAGAATAATTACAAGAAAAGTTGAAACAGTACAAGTGTGTAGACAAACAAACGTCTTCGATACATGTAAATTAAAGATGTTAATTTTGAGGAGAAGAGCATCATAAACACAGCTGGACTCTCAGAGCAAGTCACTCGTTAATACCATTGTGAAACAAATTGTTTTCTATGCTGATTTTTTTTACTGCCAGTTGATATTAATCTGGCTCCGGTAAAACCAGTGTCAACAACTTGTTAGAAATCATTATTTCTTGCCTGTATCATTTTCTAAGTAATTTCAATTACAATTAGAAATTATAATTACATACTATTAGTTAAGTTTTAATTTACTTAAATTCCTTATTTTTTATAAAAGTATTTACATATATATACCAGACAACGACTATAGTCTACAGAGTTTGTAGAATTTCTGGTCTCGTTCTGTTGTCTGGACGCTACGTTAGTAATTTATCAGCGGTTCTCAAATTGGGATTACTTTACCCCAAGGGGTCCAAAACAAGACTGAAGGGGTCCGCAAATGACCGGTTTTATATTAATAACTAAGTGTTGAAAATGAGTAAGATGAAAGTTTTCAGAAAATTAGCTTCAAATTATTACGTTTCTTGGCGAGGAAGACGATTATATTTACTGTATACCAGAGGCTGTAGACGCGAGC
>WNWK01042655.1:0-15879 GCA_009830355.1 Cherax destructor | reverse complement strand
GTTTTTTTTCCATTGTGCATTTTTACCATTTATTTCCTTAAAAAATTGGTTGCAAATTTTTGTTAGGGGGATGGAATGTGAAGGACCCCTAAGGGAACAGGCCTCTGAGTGCCTCCTTTCATGTTCAGGTTTATGTACATCATTAGTACAAGTGGATGATGGGCATATACAAGGGTGGGGTTTGGGATGGGATAAAAAAAGGAATATTAATAAAATACTAAATTTCGAAAAGTAAAACCAGAAATAACGGTTTAAATTGGATAAATTTAGATTTAAAAGGACATGGCAATACGGTTTTCAAAGAGTTGTGTGGTGGAACAATCTTCCAGTCTGTGATGGGGCTGGGACCTTGGGTGGTTTAAAAAAGTTGAAAAATTAGGTGGGGGGGTGGGTTTGATTTGTTGGGGTAGGGAAAAATTTTTGGTTTGGGGGTTTTTTGATAAGGCCCTGCCTTGTTGGGCCAGTGGCCTTCGCAGTTTTCCCTCCATTCTTATGTTCTTATGTTCTTTTCCCTTTAAATTTTAATCCTACCTGGAGTCGACAATTTATCAGTCATGATAAAAGTGCAGAATGATGGAGAAATCCCTTTATGCTAACAGGTTGAAAAAGCGGGAGGCGGGTCACCAGGGAAAAAACCCAAAGATGGAAGAAAAGAACAAAAAAAAGGGGGCAGCAGGCCTTTCCCCCATACAGGAATTTTCACAATCCACCCACTAACAGACTCCCAAAAAAAGTTTTGAAATTCTTTACTCATGTGAAAGCCCCTCCCCAACCCCCCACTCTAATTTACCAACCTATTTTTTGAAACTACCCGGGGCCCCAAAATTCAATCCCCCTACTAGGCAGATTTCCCACTATCAACCCCTTTTTCCAAACCAATCTTTCCTATACCCTTTTCAAATCAAAACATTAACAATTTTTTGGGGGTTTCCCCCTTTTTTGAAGAATCCTAAAGCCCTTTTTATACCCCTTTTTTCCCCCTTTCCCCTTTATCCTCGATTTCCCCCCTCTTCTTCGTCTTACAATGAATGTAATTTAAAAGGGCTTAATCTACTTATGGAAGATTTCTAATGCTATGTATTTAAATTTGCATTCTACACTGAATGTTTTTAACAATTTATATCCATTCTGTAATATGGAACCAAAAAATGAGCTGCGTAATCTATGTGAGGCCCCTTCTAATGATGTATAAAAATTGTTTAACCCCGGACTTCTGTTCCCACACTTCTTGATATAAACCCCGTAATCTATTTCCTTTTTTTTTGTACGCTTATGCAGTGCTCTAGATGAATGGTTCAGAGAACCGACAAGTTAAATTTTGACACATATGCAACATTTGGGTATCTTTATTGGGGGAAACGTTTCGCCACAGGGCTTCATCAGCCCCAAAACAAAGTGGGGAAAGGGGAAGGGAGTGGAAAGGGGTAATCAGCCCCCCGGCTTGGAGTCAATGTTTTAGCCCCTCAATCTTGTAAAAATACTGTATATGTCCGTAGGGTCAAAATATTTTAAAACCCAAGGGGGGTGAAGCAGCTGGAGGCGGGGTCATAGTAGTACCCACTAGTCGAAGTAGGTCTTCGTCCAAAGGTTGGACAAGTGTTGAAGTTTGTTTGCTTAAAAGCCCCCAAGATGTTGCTGTGTAGACAGGGTGAGATGAATGGTTGGGGAGAACAAACAAGTTAAAAATTAGACACTTTTTAAATTTTGCATTTTATTGGGAAAAAGTTTCCCCCCACAGGGCCCCCATATCCAATAAAGGGGAAAAAGGGTGAAGGGGGGGTGGAGGGGAGTAATGTTCCCCCAACCCCGGTTTTTCAATCTTAAAAAGACTGTATATGTCCGTAGGGGGGGGCTTATATTTTGACTGGGGATGGTACTACTATGACCCCGCCCCCCCCCCCGTTTCACCCCCCCTGTTTTCGTATATAAGCCACCTCTACGGACATATACAGTACTTTCAAAGATTGGGGGGCTGAACACATTGCCCCCGGGCCCGGGGGGGACTGATTCCCCCAAAAACCTCTACCTCCTTACACCTTTCTACTTTGGATTGGACTGATGAAGCCACTGTGTGGCGAAACTTTCCCCTCAATAAAGATACCCAAATGTTGCATATTTTTTCAATTTTATATGCAGTGCTCTCTTGGTTGAAGGTTGCTGCTTACCATAACCCCCAAGTCCTTTTCCCTGAATAGCTAAGTTCTACTTTTTTTAACCCCTTATAAGTGTTGGGGGTTATGGACCCCCCTAGCTTCAGAACCTTGAAATTTATCCACATTGAACTGCATCCACCACTTTTCTGACCATAAATTAAAGTTTTTTCAAATCCTCCAATTCCCCCCTGACATCTATTTTGAATCAATTATCCTACCTATCTTGGTGTCGTCGGCAATTTGCTCATATCACTAAATTTCCCCCTCGTCAAGGTCATTGATATATTTTAAAAAAACAAAAAGGGGACTAAGACTGATCCCTGTGGAACGCCCCTTTTACAGCCCCCATTCAGTTCCCATTTATCACACCCTTTTTGTTCGTGAGCCATGACTCGATCCATGACAGCACTTTCCCCCAATGCCATGAGCTGCTACTTTCTTTAACAGTCTCTGATGTGGTTTTTGTAAAAACCCCCTTAAAAAAATCTATAAAAAATAAAATTTTTATTGTTTTTAACAGCCTCAAAATTTTTCCCGAAGTTAATAAATTAGTTAGGCAAAAGGGGCCCTTTGAATCCATGCTGGTATCATTAATAAATTATTTTTATCCAGATGGTTTTTTATATGTAACTCTAGTAATTTGCCAATATTGAGGTAAAAATTAGGGGTTTTGACAAAGTTTTTCCCCCTCTTTTAAAAAAAGGGGAATTTTAATTTGGCCCTTCCCACAATAAAAACCTAAACCTGTTTAAAAAATTTTAAAAATTTTGGAAAGGGTTCACAGAGTTCCATTTCCCCAAGAACCAAAAATTTGATGGGGACCCGGTGATTTATTTTGTTTGGTCGGGCTACTTGTTTCATAACCATTTCGCTAGTGACTGTGATATTACATAATTTATCTTCGGGGGCCCCTAAAAAAAATTAATTAAATGGGATATTATTAGTGTCTTCCTGGGATATTATTATGTCTTCAGAGAGTAAATCCCCATTAAAAATAGATAATATCATTTTCATTGCCGGAGTGCCCGAGTTATTTTTAAGGGGACCTATCTTATCTTTTTTCTTTTTTTTTATAAACCTGGAAAAAAGGGTTTTTTGGGTTTTTTTGAATCCCTAAAAAATTGTATTTCATAGCCTGTTTAGCTTTTCTTATCCCCCTTTTTTGTCCCCCCTTTAAAGTTAGATCTGATTTATAAGATTATTTCCTCATCTATGCGCCTATAAATTTCCCCTTTTTCTGCCCTAAAAGATATTTGATCCTTTATTCATCCATTTTGGGTCATTTCTACTTGATCTAATTTTTTATACAGGAAAAAAGGGGGTTTTTTGGGGAGCCTGTATGGTTCAGAAAATTGTCATATTATTTTCTCTCTTCGTTACCCCCCTCCACAAGGTGTTCTCAATCCCCCCTTTTAATCTGCTAAGAAAAAATGGGACCGTTACTGAGTTATCCCTACTATCATGCATCCATTTAATTTAAGGGGGAAATTTATTTTTGGTCGCCTTTCCGGGGTTTCCCCCGTAATTTCTAAATTAATAACAAGGGTTTCCTTTTTTTTTCCCGGGGAACAAATCAACGGGAAAATTTCCCCCCTTTAGGTTCTGTCCAAAACTTCAAAAACAATCCTGAACTACTTCTAAAAGTTGTTTTATTTTTAAAATTCCCCCTCAAGAAAAATTCCAACAATTTAACTAAAAAATTTAAAATCCCCTAGAATTACTATATTACGTGCCTTGTGGCCTTAACAATTTCCTCCCCAAAATAGTCTCCCCCTTTTTTTCCCATCTAAGTTTTATACGCCTAAAACCAATTTTCACCCCTCTGAAAATTCTATCCAGACAGACTCTGTATGTATTACTTCAGATTTTAACCCGTTTTTATGCAACAATTTTAAAAAACCCTGGATGTGACATTCAGCAGGCATGTCCCGACTTTTCATATTAAACCGTCTCAGGTCCCAAAAACATCAATATTCCCCAGCATCTAATCTCCAACTCTATCTTATTTTTGCACTACGACTATTGGTTAAAAACTTTTAAAGACCCTTCTTTCTCTTTACCCTTCCTGTCATTTTTTGTTTTCCACTATACCTATTACTGTCCCATTTACTGGCTTTCCAGTATCCACCTTATTCTGCCTATTAGGTTCCCCTGAACTCATATTACTACACTGGGACTTCACTGTTTTCCCCCAAAACCACTAACAATTTCAGTTTAAAGCCCCCGGGCTCCCTCCACTGAGTTGCTGTGCCCCCCCAGACCTGGATAAGTGAGCCCCATTCCTGGCAAACATGTCATTTCTGCCATAGAAGAGGTCCCAGTTGTCTATAAACATTACGCATTTTTAAAAAACCAGCCAGCAATTGACACCAATTGCTCTGGACAACCATTCTTTTCAACCTTCCCAAAATACCACATATGACAGGGTTCCCACCCCTTCCTAATATGTCTATTGCGGGCCTATACCCTAGTCAGGTCCTCACTCCTACGTCTGCCAACATCGTTGCCTCCAGCACTGAGACAGATAAAAAGGTTGCTCCCATTACCCTCATGATGTCGTCCAGAGGCTAACAAATCCTCCATCCCAGCCCCAGGAAAGCAAACCCCCGCTCTACTCCTATCCTTCAAACAGAAGGCCCTATCCATGTACTAACCCGGCATCCCCAACAACAAAAATGTTTTTACTTTCCTTGGTGTCGTTCGTCGTAACGTTCCCAGAAGTCGACTCACATTCATCAGATAGCACAGAGAATCGGTTCGATGTTTCCACAACGTTCTCCTGGATGTTTGTTTCTACCTCTCCATCCGTCCACTTGATCCTTAACTTTGTCCCATGCATTCCAGCCACAGTCCAGGTTCCTTTCTTGACTTGAGGATTCACAACAGGAGGATTACTACAAATCCTCTTGTTTTCCTCAGTCAGTTGCTGTATCTCAAGCTTAGCCACCCTAAGTTCTTCTTTCAGCTGCTGGTAGAGTAGGTAAATTAGACACATATGCAATACTTGGGTATCTTTATTGTGGAAACATTTCGCCACACAGTGGCTTCATCAGTCCATTCAAATGAGAATCCTGAAGAACAGGAGGAGTTTGAGGTGGTCAGCCCCTCAACCTTGAGTCGATATTGTCAGTCCGTCAATCTTGAATAGAATACAGCATATGTGCGAAGAGGTAACTTGTATACTGTAGGCAGGAGAGGTGCAGCAGTCGTAGGAGGTGTCACATTTGATCAATGTGGAAGTAGGTCGTGCCCAAGGGTTAGGCAAGTGAAGAATTTCCTGTATTAAGATACCAAGATGTTGCTGTGTCAGACAGGATGTAGATGAATGGTTCAGAGAACCGACGAGTTGGTAAATTACACACATATGCAACACTTGGGTATCTTTATTGAGAAACGTTTCGCCACACAGTGGCTTCATCAGTCCATACAAAGGAGAATCGTGAAGAACAGGAGGAGTTTGAGGTGGCCAGTCTTTCAACCTTGAGTCGATGTTGTCAGTCCATCAATCTTGAATAGAATACAGCATATGTTGTTGTTGTTGTATGTTCGCCGGTACATCCGGCCCGGGTCTTCTCCAAATGGTGACAGGGCATTGGCCCCTGGGTAGGGTGTCTGTCATCTTCTTTCTTTCTTTCTTGCTGTGGCTCCCATGATGGGGAGTGTCTTCTGACGTCGCATTTTCATCAGCAGATCTTGGTACTTCAGGCTGTGGTTCTACCTACATAGGAAGAAGAAGGATGGGGGATAAGAAAGAAGGAAGTGAGAAAGAATATCTGTAGTGGGTAGTCTTGGTCGTCGTCTGGGTTCTCCGGCGTCGTCATCGAGTGGGTGGGTGGCTAGGACTGGGAGCAGTGTCTCTAAGTCATGGGTGGCCAGGTAAACCAACGGGGCTGCTTTGTCCTCACGGGTCAGATCCCCAGGTGCCATCGGGAAGTGCCTGCGTCGGATGGACGTCGTCGCAGGACAGTCAAGCATGTAGTGAACTAGAGGCTTTGGAACCATCCGGTCGCAGTGGCGGCAAAGCTCCTCATTCATGTGTTCGATGAGGCGCTTTGCAGTAGGGTAGCTGAGGCGCAGGCGGTGGACGCTGACTTGCAGCTCCTGTTCAGTTTCCTCATGTTTGGTGGGGGCTCCTACGTGTCGCTCTGTCATACCAGTGCCGGCTTGAGATGCTCCCGGTGCTGGTAGTGGGCGTCTGGCTGCCGAAGCTGCCCCCAGGTGCACCTGCCAGCGGCTAATGGCAATTGTAGTCACAGGTTGGGCCGCAAGTGTGGCAGACTTAGCCGCCCCATCTGCCACATCATTCCCAGCAAGGTCGATGTGGCTTGGTATCCAATTGATAGTTGCTTGCCGGCCCTGCTCGTCAAGTGAGTCTAGGTCTCTTCTGATGGCGGTGAGGAGCCGGATGTTATCCTTGGGCTCCCTATGCATGATGGCCTGTATCGCCGCCCTGGAGTCGACGTGGATGACTGGAGGTTGGTGGTGTTCCAGGAGCGCATGTTGGATGGCCCTCTGGATTTTGTGGAGTTCTGCCTGTAGGATGCTGCAGTGGTCTGGGAGGCGCCAGCCGACCGTTAGGGAGGAGTGATATATCCCGGAACCCGTGTGGCCGGCCTCGGGGTCTCTTGATCCATCAGTGTAGTACACTGCACACCCGGGATGCTCCGCTGCAACAATGCTTGCAGCTGCCCACCGCTGCAGCACGTGCTGTGGACAGTGACGCTTGCTGGCTGGCAGGTTTGCAAGGTGGATTACGACAGGTTCTGGTGCCCATGGCGGTGGCACGGTGTACCCATCGACTGGCCGGTCGCATCCCTTGTCCTCGAGGGCGGCATGGGCAGGAGCTCCTGTGTCACTTCCGCAGCCAACCACAACCATAGTCGGACACGGCCTCCTGCGAAGTCGCCTCGCTGACGGTCAAGGAGGTCTCTCAGCAGGCGCTCACCGCCCGGTAGCTGGACAAATTTGGCCAACCTCCTGGCAGCAACAAGGGCGATCCTGTCACTTAGGGGCTGCAGTTGGGCCTCTCTGTTCAGAGTCACTGTGTTCGTCCAGCCCGGAGCCCCCAGCATGACCCGAGCCGCAGCATTTTGTACAACACTGAGGCGCTTGAGGCATGAGAGATGAGCATGGGTCAGGGTGATTGCACCATAGTCGACTAGCGAGAGCACCGCCTGCACGTAGAACATCCGGAGAATATCGTGGCTGGCACCAGTCCTAGGATTGGCCATGGCACGCTCCCTGACATGCTCTGCCTGCTTGCGGAAGGAGAGTCGGCTGTCCAGGTTGATGTCTGAGATCTTCAGCCTTGTATCAGGCACCTTGGCACGAAAGATCAAGGCCGTAGAGGCGGCTTATATGCTGTAGTCAGGTGAGGTGAAGCAGGAGGAGGCGGGGTCATAGTGGTACCATCCACTATTCGAAGTAGGTCTTCGTCCAAAGGTTGGACAAGTGTTGAAGAATTCGTTTGTATCTTCTAAAAAAGATTGATGGACTGAACACATCGACTCCAGGGCGAGGGACTGATTACCTCAAACTCATCCTCTCCTTACACCTTTCTACTCCAGGAGGTTTTCAAGGTAACGGCTGAAAAAGCTCCTGGAAGCGAAACGTTGCCAAAATAAAATGTCACATTAGTTGCATTTGTGTCCTTTTACTTAACATATTGTCGGTAATTCTACCAATATTATTTCTTTGTATTGGACTGATGAAGCCACTGTGTGGCGAAACGTTTCCTCAATAAAGATACCCAAGTGTTGCATGTGTTTAATTTATAACTTGTCGGTTCTCTGAACCATTCATCTACAATAAGGTAGAACAATTTTTCCAAGGTTGCTGCTTACCATAACCCCCAAGTCCTTTAAGAACATAAGAATGGAGGAACACTGCAGAAGGCCTACTGGCCCATACAAGGCAGGTCCATATCAAAACCACCACTACCTAAGAATTTACTCCTGTACTCACGACACCAATCAAACACAGCCCTCCCACTCATATATTTGTCCAATCTCTTTTAAAGCCACCCAAGGTCCTAGCCTCTATCACAGTACTCGGAAGATTGTTCCACGCATCTACAACTCTGTTCGAAAACCAGTACTTGCCTATGTCCTTTCTAAATCTAAATTTATCCAATTTAAATCCGTTATTTCTGGTTCTTACTTGGTTCGATATCCTCAGTGGACCTGACTTAATCAGTGGTGGACCTGACTTAACTCAGTGAAGACGTGTCTTGTGTGCTCTCTGTCAATCTGAAGATGTCCTCTCTTGAGCTACTCTACCAGCAGCTGAAGGAAGAACTGAGGGTAGCTAAGCTTGAGATACAGCGACTGACTGAGGAAAACAAGAGGATTCGTAGTAATCCTCCTGTTGAGAATCCTCAAGCCAGGAAAGGAACCTGGACAGTGGCTAAAACGCATGGGACAAAGTTAAGGCTCAAGAGGACGGGTGGAGAGGTAGAAACAACGAAGACCCAGGAGAATGTTGTGGAAACATCGAACCCATTCTCCGTGCTACCCGATGAATGTGAGTCGACTTCTGGGAGCGTCACGACGAAAGACACAAAGGAAGGTAAAAACATTGTTGTTGTTGGGGACAGTCAGGTTAGGTACATGGATAGGGCTTTCTGTTTGATTGATAGGAGTAGGAGACAGAGGGTTTGCTTTCCTGGGGCTGGGATGGAGGATATTGTTAGCCGTCTGGACGACATCATGAGAGGTAATGGGAGCAATCCTATTATCTGTCTCAGTGCTGGAGGCAACGATGTTGGCAGACGTAGGAGTGAGGACCTGACTAGCAGGTTTAGGTCAGCAATAGACATAATTAGGAAGAAGGGTGGGAACCCTGTCATATGTGGTATTTTGCCAAGGAGAGGAGTTGGAAATGAATGGCTGTCCAGGGCAATTGGTGTCAATTGCTGGCTGGACAAATACTGTAAGGAAAATTCAGTAACATTCATTGACAACTGGGACCTCTTCTATGGCAGAAATGACATGTATGCCAGGGATGGGGTTCACTTATCCAGGTCTGGGGTGGGGGCACTGGCAACTGCAGTGGAGGGAGCTGTTAGGGCTTTAAACTAGAAATAGTTAGTGGTATGGGTTTTGGGGGGAAAACAGAGAAGTCCCAGTGTAGTAATATTATAAGTTGTAGGAGAACTAGTAATAGGCAGAATAAGGTGGACAGTGGAAAGCTAGTGACACTAGATGACAAGGACAGTAATAGGTATAGTGGAAAAACAGAGATGAGCAGGAAGGGTAAAGAGAAAGGAGGGTCTCTAAATATATATTACACCAATAGTCGTAGTGCTAGGAATAAGATGGACGAGTTGAGATTAGTTGCAAGTACGGGTAATATTGATGTTTTGCAATAACTGAGACATGGTTTAATATGAAAAATCGGGACTTGCCTGCCGAATGTCACATTCAGGGTTTTAAATTGTTCCAAGTAGACAGAAGTATCGGGAAAGGGGGTGGGGTGGCACTCTATGTCCGTGATCATTTAAATTGTTGCATAAAAACGGGTATAAAGTCTGAATTAACACATACAGAGTCTGTCTGGATAGAATTTTCAGAGGGTGTGAAAAATTGATTTTAGGCGTGATTTACCGTCCTCCAAACTTAGATAGGGAACAAGGAGACTACTTTGGGAGGAAATTGTTAAGGCCACAAGACACGATAACGTAGTAATTCTAGGGGACTTTAACTTTAGTCAGATTGATTGGAATTTCATGACAGGGAATTTAGAATCTAACGACTTTTTAGAAGTAGTTCAGGATTGCTTTTGAAGCAGTTTGTAACAGAACCTACAAGGGAAATAACCTACTTGACTTGGTTCTGGCAAGCAAGGAAACCCTTGTTAATAATTTAGAAATTACAGAGGAACTCGGCTCAAGCGACCACAAGTCAATTACCTTTAGCATTGAATGGATGTATGATAGTAGGGATAATTCAGTAATGGTCCCAGATTTTCGCTTAGCAGATTATAATGGACTTAGAGAACACTTATCAACTGTGGACTGGGGTGAAGAAGAGAGGTATCAATATGACAGTTTCTTAACACTATACAGGCTGCCCAAAGAACATTTATCCCGTATAAAGAAATTAGATCAAGTAGAAATGACCCAAAATGGATGAATAATAGGCTCAAATATCTTTTAGGGCAGAAGAAAGGAATTTATAGGCGCATAAAAAGAGGTGAGGGTCATCTTATAAATCAGTATACTGACATTAAGAGGGACGTTAAAAGGGAATAAGAAAATCTAAACGGGACTATGAAATTAAAGTTGCTAGGGATTCAAAAACTAACCCAAAAGTTTTTCCAGGTTTATAGAACAAAAGTTAGGGATAAGATAGGTCCCTTAAAAATAACTTTGGGCATCTTACTGACAAGGAGAATGATATGTGCTCTATTTTTAATAATTATTTTCTCTCGGTTTCACACAGGAAGACATTAATAATATCCCAGTAATTAATTTTACAGAGGCCCAGAAGAAGATAAATTATGTAATATCACAGTCACTAGCGAAATGATTATGAAACAGCTGGACCGACTGAAACAAAATAAATCGCCGGGTCCTGATGAGCTTTTGCAAGGGTTCTTAAGGAATGCAAAATGGAACTCTGTGAACCAATATCTAACATTTTTAATTTATCTCTTCAAACAGGTGTAGTGTCTGATATGTGGAAGATGGCTAATGTAATTCCTATTTTTAAAGCAGGGGACAAGTCACTACCGTCAAACTACCGCCCAATAAGCCTGACCTCAATTGTAGGCAAATTACTAGAGTCAATTATAGCTGATATTATTAGAAGCCATCTAGATAACCATAATTTGATTAATGATACCCAGCATGGATTCACGAGGGCCGTTCCTGCCTATCTAATTTATTAACCTTCTTCAGTAAAGCTTTTGAGGCTGTTGATCTCGATAAAGAATTCGATATTGTTTATTTAGACTTTAGTAAGGCTTTTGATAGAGTACCGCACCAGAGACTGTTAAAGAAAGTGGCAGCTCATGGCATTGGGGAAAAGTGCTGTCATGGATCGAGTCATGGCTCACCAATAGGAAGCAGAGAGTGTGCATAAATGGGGTTAAATCCGAATGGGGACTTGTAACAAGTGGTGTTCCACAGGGATCAGTCTTAGGCCCATTGTTATTTATGATATATATCAATGACCTTGATGAGGAATTACTAGTGATATGAGCAAATTCGCCGACGACACGAAGATAGGTAGGATAATTGATTCAAACATAGATGTCATAAAACTTCAGGAAGATTTAGACAAACTTAATTCGTGGTCAGAAAAGTGGCAGATGCAGTTCAATGTAGATAAATGCAAGGTTCTGAAGCTCGGGAGTGTCCATAACCCAAGCACTTATAAGTTAAATAACGTAGAACTTAGCCATACAGATTGCGAGAAGGACTTGGGGGTGATGGTAAGCAGCAACCTTAAACCAAGACAGCAATGCCTAAGCGTACGTAATAAGGCAAATAGATTACTGGGATTTATATCAAGAAGTGTTAGCAACAGAAGTCCAGAGGTTATATTACAGCTTTATACATCATTAGTAAGGCCTCACCTAGATTACGCAGCTCAGTTCTGGTCTCCATATTACAGAATGGACATAAATTCGTTAGAAAACATTCAGCGTAGAATGACTAAATTAATACATAGCATTAGAAATCTTCCTTACGAAGAAAGATTGAAGACCCTAAAATTACATTCACTTGTAAGACGTAGAATGAGGGAGACATGATCGAGGTATACAAGTGGAAAATGGGTATTAACAAAGGGGATATAAATAAGGTCTTGAGGATATCTCTCCAAGAGAGAACCCGCAATAATGGATTCAAGTTAGATAAGTTTAGATTTAGAAAGGATATAGGAAAGTATTGGTTTGGAAATAGGGTAGTTGATGAGTGGAACAGTCTGCCTAGTAGGGTTATTGAAGCTAGGACCTTGGGTAGTTTCAAATTTAGGTTGGATAAATTCATGAGTGAGAGGGGTTGGATTTGAGTGGGACTCGCGCATGAGTGGGTAGAATTGTCAAAGCTTATTTCTTGGGTAGCTTTGAAAATTGGGTTGAGCAAATATTCTGTTAGTGGGATGGATTGTGAAGGACCTGCCTAGTATGGGCCAACAGGCCTGCTGCAGTGTTCCTCCTTTCTTATGTTCTTATGTTCTCCTTTGTTTATGCCCATCATCCACTTGTACACCTCGATGATATCTCCCCTCATTCTACGTCTCTCCAGAGAGTGGAGATTCAATGCTCTAAGTCTATCTTCATACGGGAGATGTCTTATACTGTAAATCATTTTAGTCATTCTTCTTTGTATGTTCTCCAATGAATCTATATCCATCCTGCTTATGTGTTTATTTTTCCATCGGAAACCGTCAGTATACTGATTTATAAGATGACCCTCACCTCTTTTTATGCGCCTATAAATTCCTTTCTTCTGCCCTAAAAAGATATTTGAGCCTATTATTCATCCATTTTGGGTCATTTCTACTTGATCTAATTTCTTTATACGGGATAAATGTTCTTTGGGCAGGCTGTATAGTGTTAAGAAAGCTGTCATACTGATAGTTCTTCCTTTAGTTGCTGGTAGAGTAGCTCAAGAGAGGACATCTTCAGATTCACAGAGAGCACACAAGACACGTCTTCACTAAGTACAAGTCACATGTTACTGTGTCTGGGACTTGACTATTGACCAGGAGATAACATAAGAAAGGAGGTATTTATAGGCGTATCAAAAGAGGTGAGGGTCATCTGAGTCAGTATATTGACATTAAGAGGGACGTTAAAAAGGGGATAAGAAAAGCTAAACGGGACTACGAAATTAAAGTTGCTAGGGATTCGAAAACTAACCCAAAAAGTTTTTTCCAGGTGTATAGAACAAAAGTTAGAGATAAGATAGGTCCCCTTAAAAATAATTATGGGTATCTAACTGACAAAGAGAATGAAATGTGCTCTATTTTTAATAATTATTTTCTCTCGGTTTTCACTCAGGAAGACACTAATAATATCCCAAGAATTAGGTATTTTAGTGGGCCTGAAGAAGATAAATTATGTAGTATCACAGTCACTAGCGAAATGGTTATCAAACAGATAGACCGTTTGAAGCAAAATAAATCGCCAGGCCCCGATGAGCTTTTTTCAAGGGTTCTTAAGGAATGCAAAATAGAACTCTGTGAACCCTTAACTAACATTTTTAACGTATCTCTTCAAACAGGTGTAGTGCCGGATACATGGAAGATGGCTAATGTAATTCCTATTTTTAAAGCAGGGGACAAGTCGTTACCATCAAATTACCGCCCAATAAGTCTAACATCAATTGTAGGCAAATTACTAGAGTCGATTATAGCTGATAACATAAGAAGCCATCTCGATAGGCATAATTTGATTAATGATACTCAGCATGGATTCACCAGGGGCCGTTCCTGCCTAACTAATTTATTAACTTTTTCAGTAAGGCTTTTGAGGCAGTTGATAATGATAAAGAATTCGATATTGTTTATTTGGATTTTAGTAAGGCTTTTGATAGAGTACCACATCAGAGACTGTTAAAGAAAGTGGCTGCTCATGGCATTGGGGGAAAAGTGTTGTCATGGATCGAGTCATGGCTCACCAATAGGAAGCAGAGGGTGTGCATAAATGGGGTTAAATCGGAGTGGGGATCTGTAACAAGTGGCGTTCCTCAGGGATCGGTTTTGGGCCCGTTGTTGTTTATAATATATATAAATGACCTTGACGAGGGAATTTCTAGTGATATGAGCAAATTCGCTGATGACACGAAGATAGGTAGGATAATCGATTCAGACGTAGATGTCAGTGAACTACAGGAGGATTTAGACAAACTCAATTCCTGGTCAGAAAAATGGCAGATGCAGTTCAATGTAGATAAATGCAAAGTTCTAAAGCTCGGGAGTGTCCATAACCCAAGCACTTATAAGTTAAATAACGTAGAACTTAGCCATACAGATTGCGAGATTCAGCGTAGAATGACTAAATTAATACATAGCATTAGAAATCTCCCGTATGAAGAAAGATTGAAGACCCTAAAATTACATTCACTTGTAAGACGTAGAATAAGGGGAGACATGATCGAGGTATACAAGTGGAAAATGGGTATTAACAAAGGGGATATAAATAAGGTCTTGAGAGAACCCGCAATAATGGATTCAAGTTAGATAAGTTTAGATTTAGAACATAAGAACAAACTACCGCCCAATAAGCCTGACCTCAATTGTAGGCAAATTACTAGAGTCAATTATAGCTGATATTATTAGAAGCCATCTAGATAACCATAATTTGATTAATGATACCCAGCATGGATTCACGAGGGGCCGTTCCTGCCTATCTAATTTATTAACCTTCTTCAGTAAAGCTTTTGAGGCTGTTGATCACGATAAAGAATTCGATATTGTTTATTTAGACTTTAGTAAGGCTTTTGATAGAGTACCGCACCAGAGACTGTTAAAGAAAGTGGCAGCTCATGGCATTGGGGAAAAGTGCTGTCATGGATCGAGTCATGGCTCACCAATAGGAAGCAGAGAGTGTGCATAAATGGGGTTAAATCCGAATGGGGACTTGTAACAAGTGGTGTTCCACAGGGATCAGTCTTAGGCCCATTGTTATTTATAATATATATCAATGACCTTGATGAGGGAATTACTAGTGATATGAGTAAATTCGCCGACGACACGAAGATAGGTAGGATAATTGATTCAAACATAGATGTCATAGAACTTCAGGAAGATTTAGACAAACTTAATTCGTGGTCAGAAAAGTGGCAGATGCAGTTCAATGTAGATAAATGCAAGGTTCTGAAGCTCGGGAGTGTCCATAACCCAAGCACTTATAAGTTAAATAACGTAGAACTTAGCCATACAGATTGCGAGAAGGACTTGGGGTGATGGTAAGCAGCAACCTTAAACCAAGACAGCAATGCCTAAGCGTACGTAATAAGGCAAATAGATTACTGGGATTTATATCAAGAAGTGTTAGCAACAGAAGTCCAGAGGTTATATTACAGCTTTATACATCATTAGTAAGGCCTCACCTAGATTACGCAGCTCAGTTCTGGTCTCCATATTACAGAATGGACATAAATTCGTTAGAAAACATTCAGCGTAGAATGACTAAATTAATACATAGCATTAGAAATCTTCCTTACGAAGAAAGATTGAAGACCCTAAAATTACATTCACTTGTAAGACGTAGAATGAGGGAAGACATGATCGAGGTATACAAGTGGAAAATGGGTATTAACAAAGGGGATATAAATAAGGTCTTGAGGATATCTCTCCAAGAGAGAACCCGCAATAATGGATTCAAGTTAGATAAGTTTAGATTTAGAAAGGATATAGGAAAGTATTGGTTTGGAAATAGGGTAGTTGATGAGTGGAACAGTCTGCCTAGTAGGGTTATTGAAGCTAGGACCTTGGGTAGTTTCAAATTTAGGTTGGATAAATTCATGAGTGAGAGGGGTTGGATTTGAGTGGGACTCGCGCATGAGGTGGTAAGAACATAAGAACATAAGAAAGGAGGAACACTGCAGCAGGCCTGTTGGCCCATACTAGGCAGGTCCTTCACAATCCGTCCCACTAACAGAATATTTGGTCAACCCAATTTTCAATGCTACCCAAGAAATAAGCTTTGACAATTCTACCCACTCATGCGCGAGTCCCACTCAAATCCAACCCTCTCACTCATGAATTTATCC
>WNWK01042654.1:0-15879 GCA_009830355.1 Cherax destructor | reverse complement strand
GGTGACATTAAAACAATATCTAAAGATGGTTGACACAAACTCACTTAAATAGTATGCCCCCCTTAACCCCAATTTATTTACCACTACTCTAGGAACAGAACTCCTCGTTAAGTGAGGAGACTGGACTAGGATGCTGATGACATCTTTTGGGGGTTTTTTGAAGATGAACTTCATAACTTGTTCATGGTTTCAGATGTATGTAAAGACCTGAGAGGTAATATATTTATGTTTTGACAGGATTGACAGAGGTTTCAAGGTGTGATGAAAAGATGGGGCTTTAAAGGAATGCCAGCCTCACATGGAGTGACCAAGAGTCACCGAAGAGGAGGAAATATTGGCAGTGGTGGGAAGGCCCGAGTGCTTCCAGGTCAAAAGATGCCAGGACACATGGGCGGGGAGAAAGAATGTTGATTGGGCTTAAGGTAAGTTTAGGTTAATTCTTGGGTGCTTTAATAATTTTTTTTTGCTTTTTGGGTCCAGTAAATAGGGGGTAACTTTTCCTAGATCCATTCCTTCTCTCCGGGAAAAGGAATGGAAATATAGACAATTTATTTTGAATGGTAATAAGATTGCAATATTAATGAATATTTACACATTTCAATTTACAACTTTTATAATCCCTTCAATGACCAAAAAATGAAAATAGATTCAGCATCATTGCTACCTTGTTGCCTTTCAAGAAAGACACAGACTACCAAATTGCAACATCACTGCACTGTTTCAAAGTTTATGGACAGGAAGGAAATTCAAAAGCATGGGAATGTTGCAGTTAATACCAGTGCAACATACCCTTTAAATTTATATGCAATATTATATAAGCATATATAATGAAGAGGGGATTTTCAGAGGAAGAAGAGGATGACAGATAGAATACACTTAGCAGAGCATTATAGTAGCGATAATCATCTTACTCTGATAAATAGGGTGAAATGGTTTTTCTGTGAGTGGTGAGTATTTGCTCTAGCCATACAATTGATTGATTTTAAGATTGCTTGTTGCCAGTACATCACTGGTCAGAAATACTAAAGTTTACCCCTAAAATAGAGATTAAAGTAAACTCTCAATGTGTGCCTTTCAGTGTTTTTGCCATACACCCAAGAGCTCATGATTCCCACATTTTATTAATAATCAACATTGCCCAGGCATTAACCTTTTCTTTTACACCAACTGGTATTTCTTCTTGTTTCCTTCCTAATTCTTCATCTGTGTGCATTATAATTCTGAGGGGGTTCCAACCATTTTCTGGCAAGATTCTTAAACTATAATATTTGATGAGATATTAGTCTTATATGTCTGTAACCTCCTCAAACTATTATAAGAATTAAAAACACATCTAATATGTGGATAAAGTAAAACCTTGTTCAGTAAGTCTCTTAGAGTGAGGCCATTCTATTAAGAGTACAGTGGTACCTCGAGTACGATATTTTTCGTTCGAGAATGCTGTTCAAGTGCCATTACCAAACGAATTTATCCCCATAAGGAATAATGTAAAATAGACTAGTCCTTTACAACCCCAAAATATACTTACAAAAGCATTTAAAAAAAAAACTTACATAAAAGGGCGATTTTGGGGACCATCGTAACTCGAGGTACCACTGTATTTAAATTAATGCATTATGCTTTTTTTTTCCAGTGTCTTGCATTATACACTTGTATATATTTTTTTAACACGTTGGCCGTTTCCCACCAAGGCAGAGGACCCAAAAAGAAAAAAACTTTCATCATTCAACATTTTCATCATCATTCATACATAATCACTGTCTTTGAAGAGACACCAGATACAGTTTAGAGGTCACTCCAAACAGCCAGAATCCCAACCCCTCCTTTAAAGTGTGGGCATTGTACTTCCCACCTCCAGGACTTTCTTCCTGTACACCCCTCCCAAACTCGTCCACTAATTTTTGCCTTCTCTTTAGAATCCCCCAAAGTACATTATAAAGAAAAAAGTAACTGTGTCTACTCCCTTTTTGTATTTGATTCCCAAAAATTTAATCCCCCCCCTCTCTCCAGCCCCCTAGCTTTTATTTTTTTACAACCCCATCAAAAAATTTTAAGCAACCATTGTGACATTACACCCCCGCTTGGCCTTTTTTCTGGGGAACCCCTCTCCCCCACACACCCTAACCTGAGCCTCACTATCCTCATAAAAAATCTTTACAGCATTTAGTAACTTACTACCTTTACCATACACTTGCAACATCCCCATTGCTCCCCCATTCACTCTTTTATACTTTTTTTTAAAACCATAAATGCAATGAAATCTTCCCCACCTTTTTCTGAGGGTTTGGGATACTGGCTGTTTGGAGTGACATCTTAACTGTCATATCTGAGCACCTCTGCAAAAAAAGTGATTATGTGTGAATGATGGTGAAAGTGTCTACCTGGAGGGTATTCCGGGGGGTCAAGCCCTGCACCCCCCTTTATTACCAGGCCTCCCATGTTGAATGATTTTTTTTTTTTTTTTTTTTTTTTGGGGGTCACTTTGCCTCTGGGGAAATGGCCCATGTTTAAAAAAATATTTGTTCCCGCATCAGTGAATTAATAGGATGAATGAACATTTTATTTATTTTTTTCAGATTGGCGCATCAATACACACCATAACGTTCTTTGGGTTCAAGGTCCGCTGTCCCAGGCTCAACTGGTTCCTATGTATTATCTATGATTCACTTATTAATTCTCGAAAACACACTGCAGAAAACCCCCCCCCTTTCCCCAATTTTTTTCAGGATAACAAGAACTAGAAGAGGAGTTGTATGATCAAGATTTGATGTTTTTTCCCCACCCATCAATTTCATTTGCTAAAAAATAAATGTCATTCATACTTTATTCATCTATATGACAATTTTTGTGTACAGTGTAGTAGGTTCAATTAAAGGCTGTAGAAAAAGTTTGTTTTTATTTTATAATATTATTTACATGTATTATAATCTGTGGATACATTTTAAACCCCATTAATTCCAAACGTATATATCTTTTTTACCGTTCGTTCGAATATCGTATATTTTTTTTTCATGCCAGGGGGAAAAATAAGGTCGGAGCCTAGCGGAAAAACATTATACGTTTGGCATTTAAGTTAAGGGCGGGTAACATTGTTGAAAGTAGTTTACAGTATGAGAATGCTTAATTTGGTGTGAGGTAGTATTGGTTTGGGCGGTATTTATACTAAAATTTGGGGAGATTTTTGGTTGTGTTGAGAATTAAAGAAATTGGTTTAGGGTGAGTAGGGGGTTTATTGAAAGTCTTAAATTGATGTTCAGATCGGGTTATTTTAGTATTTACGGGTTGATAAATTTCCCAGATTTTGGGGCCTTTATGTGAAAGGGAATTTTTTACACGGGGTGATAGGGTGGGGAAATAAAAAATGATGTGTGTCTTGTGTTATGGTCGTGTCCCCTGTTAAGGTTGGTGAAGAATAAGTACCTGGGTGGGTATGCTGTCTAGGGGGGAAATTTGTTATCATTTTGCTGGGTTATTAGTAGTCTAAGGTGTTTTTTGTTCAAAGTAGTGTGTTTGTTTTTTTGTTTGCATACATATTTCAATCACATGAGTTCTTTTAAAGAGTCCTTTTTTGAAGGAGGGCATGTTGAGGTTAATTTCTGGTTCTCTCCATGATGTACACCATTATGGTTTTAAAAACCCCTAGGGGTGGGGATTGAACTCACAGCAAGTCATAAAACTCCAAGCCAGCATGTAAACCACTGGGCCCGGCTACAAAAATTTTTATCCTTTCTTTCTTTCATTACGTGGGCCGTTTCCCATAAAGGCAGGGTGGCCCAGAAGGAAAAATGAAATTTTTTCTTTTAAAATTTTAGTAATATAAAACAGGAAAAGGGGGTTACTGGCCCCGCCCGGCTTTTTAAAAGTCCCTTTTCCCGACACGCATGGTTTACGGGGGAAAGGGAATTCTGTTCCACTTCCCCATGTCTAGGTATATTTATAGCCCCTATGGTGTATGTATAAATATTTATACACCCTATGGTGTATAAATATATTTTGATTTTTCTTATTATAGCCAGTTTTCCCAGGGGTTTACGTGCGGGCCGGGTTTTATGACTTGTTTTCAAGTTCAATCCTAATTTGTACCGTGGTTTTTTTTTTAATCATGTCATTACAAAATTACTTTACAATTTTGTGAGTCTTTTTTAAGCTTTATCTCGGGAAAGGAGGAAGCAGAAGGAATTGTAACATATAGTGTGCGGGATAGTGGTGTAGAAAGACTGGATCATCTTTCAACAAACTGGCCATTTCAAATTTGGGTTTTTTTTTTCTTAATGTGTGATCAGGGTGTATATGTTGTCTGCACCCTTTTTTTTTTTTTAAGGGAGTTTTGCAGGGCATGGAGACTTTCTGCTTTTGTCCCTGCAGACATTATGTGAACTGTCTTCATATTGGAGTGAAGCCCAAATTTCCCTATTATTATTATGTAATCAAAAAAAGCTCAAACCCATGGGTCATACAGCACAGCAGGGCAGGGCAGGATGCAAAAAATGGGTTGTAAAAGGAGAGGGGTGATTAGTAGGGTAAGGAGTGCAGCAGGGCAGTGCAGGGATAGAGGGTAGCAAGGGGGGGGGTAAAAGGGACTTAGGGGGGTGCTAGAGGCATAATCTTCAGAGTTTGTGTAGTAAGTCAGTTGCTGTCAAAAAATCCCGTGGGGAGAGTCAAAGGGTTAAAAAAAAGGGCCCCATCGCAAAAAGGGAAAGGGAAAGAAAAAGGGGAGCGGAAACGAAACGACGCTGGAGGTAAATTCTGCGTGCTCGTTGATAGTGGACAGTCCAACAGAATATGCTCACAGAGGACGGGGAGCCTCTCCAGAGATCCCTTAGCAAGACAAGTGGGGCCCGTGCGGGGGGAGAGTGTGTCTCCCAACCTCGACATTGGAAAGAAGGCCAGAAACCTATACTCGGTTTAATAGAATGAAGTTTATTTAGCAGGTCAGCCCAGCGTTGTTGCCACGTCCCGGGTGGGTAGCAATGACTGCAAAATAGTATAAAGGGAAAACCCCTTTATATGAAACGGGAAGGTCATGTACTGCTGACCGCACAGCACTTCTGCCTGTTCATTGCCCTGTACGTCAACATGCCCAGGGACCCAAAAAAAACAATATCTTTGTGTTTGCTAGAATCGGCGTAACCAAAGTTGGATACGAAGAACTAGGGGGGAGGTGTATAAAATTTTTCGGATAGCCTGTAAAGCACAAAGGAAGTCAAAACGAAAAAAATGGTGACACAAGCATAGATGCAATTGGATAAGTGCCAAAAAAATGGACCAATTCCATGGGTCATGCATGGATCAGAGATCCAGTGGACGGTTAGAACACCAGACCGAGTTTGAGCAACAAGCAGTTGCTCAAAAGTATTTTGGGTTCTAATGAATATCCTTGACATGCCAGGGTCTGATATGGCTCACCAGTTTCTGGGGGGCAAAAAATTTAATTTTATTATGCTTGATTTTTTTTTTAAAAAAAAAAAAAAAAGGGAAAGGAGACCGCTCCCAAAGGGCAAACAAAAAAAAATATTCCCATCATGAACCATGATCAACTTCAGTGGTAGGCAGGGTGATGCTTCCCAGAAACCCCCCCTACCCCATCCCGAGTACCAGGATGGCACTTCAAGACTTTTTTGAATAGGTTTAGCAATGACAAGGCAAAAACACTAACTGTACAGTCATTCAGCCAACAATACGTGGGGAGTTTAAAAATCCGGAGTCCTGTCCTATATCTTCAACTGTCACCCCAGGATCTGCAAGAAACCTTCAGTATGCACAATCAAGAAAATTTTTTTTCATGACAAACTATTACGAAGTCTGCAGTACATCAAGGCTGATAATGATACCTTTTACCTAGGAACTGAATTTCAAAAGGGGGGGTATTATTATTATAATCAAATAGAACGTAAACCACAGGGTTATACAGCCACAAGGGGTTTCCCCCAATAACAAGTGTGCTGTATGACCCTTTGGGCTTAGTTTAAATTGATTTATTACAGGTCCTCAAGAGACTGGATGGGGGGGAAGCATGGAGATTTAAATATTTGGTCTGAGGATGTCGTTTCCCTTTGTATAAAGAACTCCTTTGCTGCCCCAAGGTACATCCCCACTAAAGGGGGAATAGATATTAGTTGGCTGGTTAGATCTTAAGGACAGTCCTTACATCTTAAGCGAGTTTGTGTTTATACGTATATACATAAAGTATGTTTTCTTTTTTGAACATAAGTGATGCTGGTCCTTAGTCATTTTTTACCCAGAATGAATGAATGAAGGGGGAATTTGCAAGGCACAGTTATCACCTATATCTAAAATGAAACCCACCTCATAAAATTTTTGATTAAATAAAAAACCCAAACCACACCACCTCATGAGGTGCCTCAAATTTCCCATCATTCATTCATGGGGGGCACAAAACCAAAGGGATCTCAGCACCGGGGGAAATGGAAAGCATTCAGGCTTGAATTTCAAAATTTTGAATATTGGTCCAACCCCCAGACAAGTTTCCAAACATGGCTGCCTTCGCAGAGGGATACGCAAACTTTTAAGACCAGCAGCCAGGAGAAACTTCTGCTGCAAGATAACAGTTTTCCTTTTGTACTCTTTAATTTGTAACACTTTCAAAATATGTTCTTGAAGGTGTATTATATTTAAATATAAATAATTTCAATATGGTTAGGTATATATTTATAATAGACTATTTTCATTTTTTTTAATATATACTGTACAAAGTTAACAATAATATTAATCATAATACTAGAAAATTTATTGAGTTTATTCTATTATATTAAGTACTTAGTGAATAAGTCTTTAGAATAGCCCCCAAATGCCATGGCATGAGTGGCTCTCCTTGCTTTTTTTATAATTGTAACTACCAATAACTATGTATATTTGTAACTTGCAACGAAAAAAAAAATATTATTAATGTCTAAATAATCCATGAAAAGTTTATTTATACACTGCAATAAAGTACAAAAAATTTGATATAATATGGTTTTAAAAGATTAAACAATAATAATATTTTTATACATTATGCACAAAGAAAGTAACTGTTGGGCAACTTACATTGTACAGTGATAAATTCTGCATTTTTCCCTGTAAACTGTTTATATATTATTCTAAAATTGCATATGTAAACCAGTGGAAGTAGTCCCCTTAAAAATTTATTTTCAATTGCCATGAAAGTAAAAAAAAAGTTAATTTGACAAATGGGCTAATACAGAAAATTTTTCTATAATAACCTTCAATATAACATAACCAAATTTTGGAAAAAAGGTTTGGTCCATTCTAGACTATTATAAAATCAGCTGCATATTGAGAATAGTCCAGGACAGGAAAAAATGTCATGTTTACCTTAAAAGTGAATTTAAATTGTTACCTATAGCAGTGTCGTTTTTATTTTCATAATTTTGGGGGTATGTCAATCACTAGATAGAAATTTAAAATTTTGTTAATTATTATTAAAATAAATGAAGGCTAAACCACAGGGGTAAATTTTGTTAAATAAACTTGAAAAGGAGTTATATGAAAGTCGAAAAAAACTCGGGAAAGGGAAAAATCAAACTACAAAATATATTTTAAGATAAATTTCCTAAAAACTGAAACCCAAATCCTGAAACAGATATACAAGTTTTGTGGCTATCCATTTTTTTTTAAATTTTTTTTAATAAAAACTTTTGTTAGTTACTTTTTTTAGAAATTAATAATTTTCAGTTGTTTCCATGACTAGTTTCCATCATGTATTACATAATTTATTAAATATTGTAAAAAGGGGACATTCTGAAGTCAAATGTTATTTTGGAACTTGATGCATTGCATAAGCTAGGTATTCCACATTACTAGATAAACCCCGCCACCGATATACGTCCATCTTTGGTCAAATATACAGAGTACCCCTTTTTCAGCTTTTTTACCTAGAAAGAAAAAAAACAAAAAAAAAATTAAATTAAACTCAAACTTTTATTTGCTAGTTATTGGTAAAAACTTATATAAAGCCATTATCTCGTGGGTTACCTGATCAGGTGCCATTCGGTGAAGCAAAACATGCCAATCTGATCTGTAATGGGGACCAACCCTTTACTGACCCCTTTTGGCAAGTTTTCTTTTAGTTTAGTACGCATTGAGATGATTCTGTAGCCATACCCTTTACATCCTTCACCATATGGTACAAAATATAATAATAAAAATTTAAACATTCATGTTTAGTTTTGTCTAAGGAGTGATCAAGACTTGGTAAACCAGGCATGACATTTACCATCACTAGTTGCCCCTAAAAACTGACCAGATTCTATTTCAAACAACATTTCCACTATACAGTGGCCCCGCCAAGAGCAAAATTCTTTCCCAAAGCCTGCTCAAGTCCCAAACCCGAACGAATTTACTTCCTTAAGAAATAATGTCTAGGTTAGTTTTTTTTCAGCCCCCCAAAATACACTTCCACAAGCACTTCAATATTAATTACATAATTGAATTTCCGGGGTGCTTGTTAGGGGGTCCCTGCACTAAATTTGGCAGGTCTTTTTCTTATTCACATTCAAACACACATGTCAAATACCAGAGACAACTTTCCTTTAAATTTTGCCAATGTAATGCTTATGCCTACTGATATTCAATAACCATTTTAATTGTTCCCTTTTCCCTAGGAAAAGGGGAAAATTCAGTGATGAATGGTACAAAAGGTGGCTGAATTTAAAAACCCAAAAATTTGGGTATGAAATTAGTTTCCAGCTGCAGAATTGCCACTAATACGTACATCCCCCATGAGAATTAATGGTTACATACAATACTACTGTTGACAGTGCTAGAAACTAATTAAATTATAAAAGTAGGGGGATCACCTTACTTTCAAAAAAGGGTAAATTTGGGGGCATGGTAAGGTGTTTAAGGATGAAAATGCACTTGTTTGTCAAAAAACAACTTTAAAATACTTAATCTTAGAAAGGATGGGGGAGGGGGGAAAGGGGCACATTGCACCATAGCCTGGTTTCATGGGAGAATGTGGGTTTTTTGAAAAGCACATTTGTCACCAAAGTGTTGCTGGCAATGTAAGTATATTTATGGGGGGAAAAGCTACAACCATGGGGATACAGGAATTTGGAAAAGGAGGCAACAGGTGCTGGTTCAAGATTAAGACCCGTAGGATATGAAGGTTCAGACCCCTCAGCAAAACCCTCCAAGGGATTACAAACACACTGCCAATTCCCATTAAGAACACCATCTTGTAACCCAAAATGAAAAAGACCAAGATAAAATACAATCCAGGTAATTCATTTGGTAGGAAAAAGTTATGCAAAATATATTTTTTCACACTATGCAATTAAAATTACATTTATTTTATTTTATTATTCAAAATCAAACATATTTGAAGATGCTTCTAGAGTTACTATTCTACATGTAAGATGTTATAACTTACTGCAACTCTGGTGTATTAAAAATAGTAGTCCTGCGAGCACCATGAAGTGGCGGGTTTGAGTACATAGGCCGGATCAAGATTTTCACCTGAGACATGACACGTGCGGCCTCATCCTTGTCATTGCAGACAATTGTGAATGCACCAGCCCCTCACCTAAGAATTAAACATCACTGATTTAAATAGCAAAACAGTAATTAAAATTAAAACATTAAAAATATTCTTTTTTAATTGGTTCCATTTGTGGCCAGGCTGTGACAACCTCTGCAAACAAAAATTTGTCAGTAAAATTATTTTAACAATTTGATGAATTATGAGGATACAAACTGCTGACTTTTGGTTAAACATACAGCCCCTCAAAACAGCCTTTTTTATGGAATATTCAGTGGATTGGCATTTTTCAGCTGTATAATTATTTCCTCTCCATACTATTACCATTATGACAAATTTTTGTTTCCTTAAAGACATGTTTTCAATTATTTCATTCTGCATTCTGCCTCAGGAAATGATTTAAAAACATTACCAGCAAAAACCCGGTGGAAGCCTATGTCCATACAGATGGTAGGTAGAGGGGGAAACAAAAAAATGCACCAAAACAAATGCAGCTGCAATAAACCCAGCAAACAGAACTCCAATCTATACAAATTCTATGCCTTGGGTATTGCCGGCATGGTATATCGGGAAAACAGGTAAAAAAACATTTTGACCATCCCAAAATGCCACACCCACATGACAACAGGAGAGTAATTCCCTTCCATAACTTATTTCACCCCAAAATTTTCCCGTCATTCCATGAAAGAAAATGCTACAACGCATACTGCCAGGAAATCATCTAAAAAACAAGAAGATACAGACAGCCAGACTACAGACTATGGGAAACAAAAGGGGGAAGCCATAACCTCTCCAGGAAAGGGTTTTTAAAGAAGGGGGAAAAAAAAAAAAAGGCGGGCAGAAATGACACAATCTTACACCAACTGAAAATTCGGGAGCAGAGGAAGCGTTGGCCTCCACTCAGAACAGATATTAGAGCCAGCAAATAAAACTCCCAAAATTTCCCACCAATATAATGACATTTGTCTTTTCAAACATACATCGTCAACAAACACAATCCTTTACATCAAGGGATCTCAAGAGTCAAATGCAATGTTTGCAACATTTGCAGAGACCCACACAAAGGATCATTTTGACAACAAAATATGGATCCCAGGTTATAACCTATTCAGATGGCAGACTAAACAGGCAACAAGAGATGGGGGTTGGCCTGTACACCCAAGAGTAGCTCTTTTTGCTCAGAACTACTAAACCCTCGAATGAGGGTTTAATTTTTGGGGAAAAAAGATTAAAAACCAAAACCTTGTCATTGTGGTTGTATACAAGCCTCCAGATGCAATTTCCCCAAATTTCCAGGAGCAGTTTTTGAAAATTGACCTGTTGGAAAATCTCCCAACTCCTGCCCCAAACATCTTCTTTTTGAGATTTCAACTTGAAACCTAAATGGAAGGGGTAGCAAATAATATTTTAGCAGAGATCACCCCAGGAGGCAGGCCGAAAAAAATTACCCAAAGTATTATATCTCCACTAAATTACCTTAAACCAGAAAAATTTTAGACCCCAAAACTAGAAAAATGTTGGCCTCATCTTCACCAAACCCACGTCTGATACTAATATAACCATATCAAAGAAAAAAACCCAGATCAAAAATAATGGGGTACGACATTTTGCAAGGGCCCCTGACCAGAAAAAATGTGATCAGTCATGAGGGGTTTTCACAAAATTCAATTTCAATAACAAAAACATAAAAGGGGGAACAAGTGAACCATGTTCTAAATGAAACAAGCGGGGAAGATACCCTAAATCAGACCCAAACCCTTTTGCCTAAAAAAAAATAAACCTGTGTTCTTAAACTGCCGACACATTCCATTAAGAAAAGAAAGAAAGATGTAAACTAAAAAGAGACACCCCCTATACAGACAAAGGCAAAGAGTCCGACCGGGGGCCAATTTTCTGAAATACGAAGGGAGGCACTGGTTAATGAAATTTCAAATATTGAACTTAAGCTGAAGGGAAACTTACAGGAGACAAGAATGCAGGAAGAACTAAAACCCATAAAAAAATTGAAAACAAAAACAAAATACTTCTCTTATGCCAAATCGGAAAACCACACCCACTATTGGGCCCCTGCTTAGGAAGATGGGACATAAAAGATGACACCCAAAGAAATGAGTGAGATACTAAAGCCCCAAAAAGCGACTCTGTGTTCGGGAGCCGCCCCAGACTAAGGGTCAACAACCCAAATGAATTCTTTATAAAACGAGACCCAAAATTTGGTCATTTCAAAAATCTCATTTATCCTAACACCACAAGACTTTGAAAAGGCAAAAATGACCCCATGCACTCTGCCCCGGGCCCCAGACTCCTGGAACTCTGTGTTCATCAAGAACTGCAAGAAGCCCTGTCGCGTGCCTTCAGCATTCTATGGAGAGGGGGCGGGCCGGGTCATCCCCTACTCACTAAAAAAAACAGACAGCCCCCCCTTACAAAAGGGGGCATAAAACAATTACAAAGAACTGCAGACCGAAGACTAAATCCCCTATCATAAAAATCTTTGAAAGGGTTTTAAAACAACCCATCAGTTACAAACCCAGGGCAACATGGGTTTTGAGCAGGTCGCTCCTGCCTGTCCCAGCACTGGGTCACTATGACAAGGTCCTGGATGCTGTAGAGAATAAACAAAAAAGATTTGTAACACAGACTTTGTAAAAACTTTCAAAGTGTCCATGGGGTAATAGCGCACAAAAAGCATGATAAAGGAATAACAGGAAAAGTTGTAGATGGATCTATAACTTCCTGACAAATAAACACAAAAGTTTGTAAACAGAGTAAAGTCTGAGGCAGCTCGGGGAAAAACTCTATTCTACGAGGCACAGTACTCCCCATTCTATTTCATCCCCTATCTGACAGAGATGTAAGCCATAGCTCCATGTCTTTTTTGCAGATGACATCCCGGGTTGCCAGAAAGTGACCTCCATCGATGACACCGCAAAACTCAAGCGATATAAACCAAATCTTCAAAGGGCCCTCAAAACAATATGAATTAATGAAGAAAATTTTCAACTACTCAGATGTGGAAAACTTGGGAAAAATTTAAAAATGTATCATATACAACAAATTTTAATTATAAAATGGCGCAAGAGTAATGTGAAGGACCTGGGAGGATTGTCAGAGGATCTCGCCTTCAAAGACCACAACAATGTATCTAATGCATCTGCTAGGGAAAAAGATAGGATGGATAATGAGAATCTTCAAAACTATGGGCATTCCAAGCCCATGATGATTCTTCAAATTGCTTTTCTCTAGGCTGGAAATTGACACTAACTGTTCCCTTTAAGGCAGGGAAAAATTTCTGACCTGGAGAGGGACAAAAAACTTTCACCACACAAATACAATAAGGCAAAATTTTTGGGAATTTTAAGGCTCTTTATCTGTATTCCCAGGAGTGAGGGGAAAAGATACATGATAATATACACCTGGAAAATCCGGGGATTATCCAAACTTGCAAAAAAAACACTCCCATGAAACAAAAAACTCAACGGAGATGCAACATTTCCCCAATGAAAAACAGGGGGACAGCGAGTACACTGAAAGACAACACAATAAGTGTCTGGGGCCCAAGACTGTTCAACTGCCTCCCCGCATACATAAGGGGGTTACCAATAGAGGGTCTATTGGCTGTCAAAAGGTACTGGACAGGCACTTAAAGTCAGTACCTGACCAACCGGGCTGTGGTTGTCGTCAGTTTTGTGCGGCCAGCAGTAACAACCTGTTGATCAGACCCTGATCCACCTGAGGGCCCGGTCTCAGACTGAGCCGCAGGGGGACCCCCGGGAAACCCTCTCCATTAAGCTCCCGGTATGGTTTGCATAGTTATTTACCCAAGTAATAACACCAGTTTTAAGATAATTTCCCTGGGGTTCCCGCCCAACTCTTTCTGTGATTTGATAAAGTTTAATGGTTATTACAGCAACTAAGAAAGGGTAAAAAAAAAAGAAAAATTAAGGGTTATATGGTGATGGAGGAAATATAGAGTACTGCCAAAAAAAACTTAGTATGCATTAGGAATTTTTTTTTCTTGAGGTTTCAACAGTCAACTAATCAACCAACAATTTTTTTTTCTGATTCAAAATACTGTGAATTTCCCCTTGCACCACTAAAAGTACAATTAGTATGCATATGGAACTTTTGAGCAAGGGGCTAGTAACCCCTTTTTCCCTGTATACATTACAAAATTTTAAAAAAGAAAACTTTCATTTTCTTTTAGGTCACCCTGCCTCGGGGGGATAGGGCCCGTTTTTTGGGGGGAGGGGGGGGAGCAAGCATTTTTTGGGGCCCCCCTTTCTAAAATAGGTTGAAGCCTCTTTAGAGAACTCATCGCCCAAGTTTTCAAGTTGTTAAAAAGTCACAAGTGATGGAGGCTGGTTAAACCATCTTCAAAATAATTATAAAGAAATTCTGTATACTTTGTCATTGTTTCCCCCTATTTTTTTGGGCCATTTTCAATCTCAACTGGTTTTAATTAATAGTCAAACCCAGTTTAGTATTTCCCCCCTTAAAAGATAATGGTACTTCACTTACCATATAAGCCCATTTTCTTTAAGGATTGAGAAGGGAGATTTGACCTCGGCCAGAATTTCCGTAACATAAGCACCCCTAGTATATCCCAGAAGAAAAACCCTGCAACATTTTTTGAATACAGTATATGAACAAAGGTTATACAAAACTAAAAAATTTTTTTAAAATAAGTTTGTACACTGGGGTATAGCTATTAACTATTTTACAATATTTTTTTGTAATAAAAGAAAGAGCAAAAAATTTAAACAGTTGCCCCTTTGAACAATGGGGGTTGGGGGTGCCAACAACCCGCACAGTCAAAAACCCCACATACATATAACTTTTTTTTTAACACCCCGGCCTTTCCCCCACTGAAGCAGGGGGGCCCCAAAAAATAGAAACACTTTCACATCAGTCAAAATAATCACGCTTTGAGGGTGCCCAGATATGACAGTTTAGATGTTACTCAAACAGCCAATACCCCAAAACCCCCTCCTTTAAAATGCAGGCATTGCTTCCCGCCCAGAACTCGATCCGGCAAACCCGGTTTCCCCAAACCCTTCACAAATATTCCCCTGTTCAATCAACAGCTCGTCAGGCCCCAAAAAACATTTGTCTTCATTCACACCTATCTAACATGCTCACACATGCCTGTTGCATGCCCGGGGCCCTTGCACACAAAACCTCTTTTACCCCCCCCCCATCCTTTCCAAGGATGCCCCCTATCTGCTCCTTCCAAAAGATTCAAAACTCTGTCATCCTATTTTTTCCATCCTCTTAAAAGACCAAAACCCTTTTAAAAACTCTCCTCAGCTCTCCCGAATAATACTTTTTAAAAATCCCCCCCCGCTTCTAAATTTTTTATGATTCCCAAACTGTTTCAGCTGCTTTACCTCCTTTCATTCTATCTAATGCCTCATGCACATCCCCACACTCACATACGTCTTCTTCACTCCTAAAAAATTTTATACCTCCCTGGCCCAAAGCATAAAAAGACTGCCTCTCTCTTCATCAACATTTGACAGTTTCTCTAAATATTCTCCCATCTTCCCAATACATACCTCCAACTCTCCATCTAAACTCCCCTATTCTGTTTTTTTAAATGTTAAATCCATTTATTCCCTAGGCTTTCTTAACCACTCAAAGTAGGATGTATACACATTACATCCCGGTTCCTTTCATCTTTTAACCTTTGTTTATGTAAGAGATACCCGAAGGGGGTTCCGGGGTAAAGCCCCCGGGGGCCCGGGATAAACATTGGTCTCCCTGGACAGGGGCAGTTCATGTCTGCCCTCTCAATTTGATAATAAACATAGTCTCCCGCAAACATACATTTTTAGCACAATAAGTTTATTTAGAGGGGACACATATGTACAAATATCATACATAGTGTAAATTACCTAGGATAACCCAAAAAGTAAACGTGATATGAAAAAGCCGCATGTATTGACTGGTATGCAGGAAAGATAATTTAATCACAAACACAGATCTGAGAACAAAAACATGTATGTACAGACCAATGAGAGATGGGATGGGGGGGGGCAGGGGAAGCAGGGCCCCTCCCCACAAAAAAAATGGACTGACCCACAGTTAGGCTGCCCACGAATCCCTAGAGGGAGAAAAACCTGCGGTCCAGCTCAGGCACTCAAGTTTTCCCCACCAAGAAGTTCAACCATGTTAGTCAAATTTTTTGAAAAGGGTTTGTAGAAAATATGCCACAATTTTGCAATAGTGTAAGGGAAAAAAATTTTAAAAAAATCCATGTTAATCGATGGTCATGTATTTTTGGGAGTAAATGATAAAAAGGACTAGTATCTATATTTATTTTTGCATTTATAGCATACCCAACTTTTTTTTAATTTTTGGTGCAAATCTCAAAA
>WNWK01042653.1:0-15880 GCA_009830355.1 Cherax destructor | reverse complement strand
CGCGACTCGCCGGCGGCACACCTTATTTCACAATTATTGTCCTATTACTGGACCTCCTGGACCGATTGTCCTTTTTTATTCACCGCGTCACTGGATATTCCTCCACATTACGAAAGGAGGTAATTAAGTCCGATTTGGCGGTCGTCTTCGACAAATTCCCTTGGGCCATCCCATCACCTCAGGTCCCCGTGTAGGTTCTGTTTCCACTCTGCCCATTCCCTCTGCCCAGCCTCCCTGCCCACTTGCCGAGGCATCTCGCGCATGCGTGAATTCGTTGGTTCTTTTCAGTTAATGTTAAGCCAACAGCAACACATTAATTTTATCTATTCATATTGGAAAAAATTACAACTTTCGGAAAATACCAATATTTTCCACAGATATAGTGGAGGCAGGAACCATACATAGTCTTAAGACAAGGTATGATAAAGCTCATGGGAGGGGAGCAGGGACCCAGTAGCAGACAGCGAAGAGGCGTGGCCAGGAGCTGAGTCTCGACCCCTGCAACCACAATTAGGTGACTACAATTAGGTGAGTACACACACAAAATGTGGAAAATGTTTTTATTTACAGGGAGCAAGTCAGGGTATTTTTCCAGAATAGTCTGTAATGTACCACTGTGGATAAAATACTTTGACATATCTTGAACATTTCTGAGTGGGGTTGTCTTCAGTACTTAATGACGCAGGGTGTGACAATAGTCCATCTGGCAAAGTTTACTTTCGTTTGGTTCTCAATGTCGTATGTGGACACAAACCTCAAGATTTTAGATATCTTATCGTTAACAAAGGTTTTTACAATGTTATGAAAAGGTTTGCATGGGGGTGTCTCTGAAACGTTGTACTTTTAGACACCTATTCCCGTTTAGGCAAATTCCTTGGGTCTGGTGGCTGGTGGCCCGGTGGTCTGGTGGCTTGGTGGCCCGGTGGTCTGGTGGCTGAGCTCTGGGCTTCCCCGGAGGGCCCGGGTTCGATTCCTGGGGGTGGAAACTTTTTGACGTGTTTCTTACACCTGTTGTCAGTTCACTGGTGTGGGTGGATCCTGGGGGAAAGATTAAGGACCCCAATGGAAATAAGACAGACAGTCCCGATGGCACTGACTTTGTTGGGTTATTCTGGGTTGCTAACCTTCCGGGGGTTTAAAAATCCGAAGAAATCTTATCTTATCTTATCTTAACAACTGCTTTGGGCAAAAACTTTTCCCGACTGGGAAGTCGCGCTCGATGCGGCCAAGCTGTCAGTGGCCCTTATAAACTCAAAAACAACGAACTTCGTCGAGTGTGGATGTCTCGCCCGCCTGAGCATCAGTGACAAGTTTTCCCAGTTGCCGGGAAGTTTGTCCACATCTACTTTGCTCGCAAGACACGTTACAAGAGGGCACCTTCATCACTTAATTTTTACCAACTCCATTTTTTGAGTTAATAAATCTTCTTTCCACTGCCTCAAAATAACATTATTCACTGTGTTATTTCCCCCTAGCCTCTAAACCCCTTACATAATTGCTCAAAGAACAATAATTTTTCAACTTAATCTAGTGCAAATTTTGAAACTTATATCTCATAAATGTATAAACCTGATATAATTAATGCAACCTAATCTTACGTTGTTCCTACAGCATTACCAAATAAAGAAATCAATTCTCATGAGGGCCCCAAACCATGCCCAGCCCTTCTAGGGCAGGGTAGGGCCAAAGCTGAGCCCACCATCTGCAGCTGGCAAGACTGCCCTTTCCGTAAACCTCCCTGGGGCGGGGAAGATGGCAGACCAGAAGGCCTAGCTTCTCCCTACGAGCCCCGGGGGAGGGTGGGGAACGTGGCTAGGCCTGGGGACAATATGTCCCAGACGATGAGGGGGTACTTGTACCTCCTCCCATAGGAGACATAGGTCTCACACACTTCCAAGACAGGGAGCCAAGGCCAGGTCACCATCTGGAACAAACCCAGGCCAGGGGTATTCTGGCGAATCTACACCCCTCATTCTCATGTACTCTTGTACTCCTTGTAACTCATTCTAATGACCATATAAACTGTTATTTCAACACAAATAATTGATTTGATTTGTTTGATCTGATGTAATAAATTGCATTACTACAAGACAAGACAAGACAAGACAAGACAAGATTTCGTTCGGATTTTTAACCCCAGAGGGTTAGCCACCCAGGATAACCCAAGAAAGTCAAGGACAAGATTGGGGTCCTCAATCTTGTCCCCCAGGATCGACCCACACCAGTCGACTAACACCCAGGTACCTATTTGCTGCTAGGTGGACAGGACAACAGGTGTAAGGAAACGCATCAAAATGTTTCTACCCTGCCGGGAATCGAACCCGGGCCCTCCGTGTGTGAAGCGGGAGCTTTGCTTCAAAATTGTAAAACTATTATGTTTCAAAATTGTTATGTTCAAATTATGTTCAAATTTCATTGCTTAAATACTCCACTATACTTATATTGTAAATTGTTTGCTATAATTTTTACCATTTGATAATGATAATGATCATTTTTATTTCATTGCAAGTTAATTTTAAGTTTGCCCACAATGCTCTGCATATTAGGAGCTTTTGGCATGTACAACCCATTGTTATCCCTGACCTAAAACGCTTTCTTGATAGTTGTGACAGGACCCATAGACACAATACCAGACAAAATCTCTATGATATTCTACGTGTCCGGCTAAATCTATACAAACGTTCAATGTACATTAAAGGGCCTAAAATCTGGAACTCCTGCCTGAAAACTCCAGAACTGCAGACTCAGACACCATCATAAAAACATCTTATCTCACTAACAACCCCACCATCACCTAAATACATGAAAACCACCGATTCACGTACACACACACACGCACGAAGGGCCCGGGTTCAATTCCGGGGGCCAGAACATTTCAAGTGTTTCCTTACACACACACACACACACACACACACACACATACATACAACAGGCCTAGTGTCTAATCGACATGTGCCTAGGACAAAATGGTAACTAACTAACACACACACAGGAGCCAGGAGCTGAGTCTCGACCCCTGCAACCACAATTAGGTGAGTACACATCATCCTCATCTGCACCAGCACTGACCCAAATGACAGTAAACATAAAATCCCGAATATAGTTATTGTCTAATAAATCTGAAACTAGTCTTAAGTTTGCCTGATTTACTCCAATATTGGAGCTTTAATAGACACTGCGTAACATGCCAAGACAAACCATTCTTATTACTAATTTTTTTTACAATCTAAACATTCTGATCTACCTCACTATTGTAAATCTATTTAATCATTTGAAATTTGTATTCATATGTAATTTGTAATATAGATTAAGAACTAGTATCAAGTCTGCCCAGGCATGCTAGGCATGCTAACGGCATCTTGATCGGCAAAAAATTGGTTGGTGGTTGTCACTCAGCTGATCGAGACGTGCTTTTGAAGGCTCCTCAGTTGTTTGTTGGTGGTGACGGTCCTGTTTAGGTTCTTCACTGTATTTTTCTTGTGTGCGTGTGCTTTTAGTAATTTCTTCCTACCAAGCGGTTTTATTTGACCCATTTCTGGAGAGTTTGACTGCGATGTCGTTCGCCCCTATGGGGGGACCCCCCCCCCTCTGGCCCATACTCAGTTGACAACTGTTTCCTCGCCTCTGGATCATGATATGGATATTGTGTCCCCTGGGATTTATAAACGGGCCCTTGAGGTTGAAGATGGAGCCAGGCCCCTGTCTAGCCCTAAGCGCCAGCCAACTTCTTGTCTAGACTGTGTTTCTTCTCCACCCCACATTACCCCAGACGTGATGGTGATTCTCGTGCGTTCCAAGGCTGGTGGTACCCCCTTCACCAATCCACGGGAAGTCACTAATGCCATCAGTGGCTCTCCTTTCGGCAAGGCCTGCATAGACGGGGGTGTCCAGCAACTCGGTAGGGGTGCAGCCCTAAGGCTCCGACTACATCGTAAGTCTTTTCTGGCCAGAAATTTACCACTTAATGCCAGGCATACCTAGGCATATTATTGGCCATCTTGTAATATCAAAGACGGTGTTGCCTGTACCCGCCCAGCCTCATGCTATTTTTGTAAAGGGTCCACAAAGTCACGTCGCCAGGCTCTTGATTTGGCAAACTCAGCCAGGGTCCAGTCCCTTTCCCTCGATGAATGTAACTCCAGCCTGCGGTCCGTTAAGCCAGTCACAGTCCGTCAGCCCTTGCCTCCTTCGTCTCCAGCGTCCCCCACTAAGGGCATCTCTCCAGCACCAGTGCGGGTGGGCCACCTGTTCTCTGCAGCTGTGAGGACTAATGTCCCTGTTTCAAACCGTTTTGCAGCTCTTGCAGAACTCTCTCTACCTTCAGAGGATTCCCCACCTCCGGGGCAACATCATCTCCAGGTGTCTTCAGATCCGGCTTCCACTGCAGAAGTTATTGCTCATGCTCCTCCTCGTTCACGACGCGTATCCTCCCGTCAAGATGGTGCAGCTTCAAAATCAACTCGCAGTTTGGTACCCATCCTTGTCCAAATGGTCCTCTTGCCTGACCCAGTGCCTCACTCCTCACAGAATTCCCCCCCCCCTCCATTTCTCCTCAACCCCAGCCCCAACCCTAGCCAGCCCCTGTTTCAGGACCCTTCACTATTGATGGTTCCGATGCTTCACTCTCGCCTGCCTGGGCTTCATTTCTTCGTCCTGTCCTCCATTTGGTGGAGGAAGTGCTTCACTCCTTCCTACAGGGCACCTCTTTTACGACTGGATGTCTCTCGGTTCTCCCTCGCCTCATCGGGCTTCTTAGTTCACACACATGACTCACTCCCACTCCTCTATTTTTCTTCTCTGGAACGTTCGTTCCATATTGGGAAAGCTCCCAGACCTCCAGAAGTATCTGGCTGAGGTACAGCCGATCGTGGTGGGCCTCTCCGAGACATGGTTACGTCCTCGTCATTCTGTTCGGCTGTAGGGTTTTACTGTTTATCGTCGGGATCGCCTTGAAAGGGGTAGTGGTGGCCTAGCTCTTCTTGTGTGTAGCCGGCTCCAGATTATGATCCTTTTCCTCCGCTGTGCGAGTTGCCTTGGGAACTCAGTGGTGTACCTTCCTCCTGATTTACAATCCGGGCAAGTCAGTAACACAGAGTGAGTTTACCCATTACTTTGGGCAACTCAGTGGTTCTGCACTTGTCATAGGGAATTTCAATGCTAGGCACGATTTCTGGGAGCCATCCATTTCTTTGGGAGCGGTGAATCCCACAGGTAGGGCCTTGTTCCAAGCCCTCCTCGCATCTCCCCTTTCGTTGCTCACACCACCAGGATTGGAGACTAGAGTGGATCCTTACACAGGGCGAGCTTCTACCCTGGACCTCGTTCTTGGGTGTGGGTATTTTACTACAGCCGTTGTTTATGTAGGCTCCTTCATGAGGAGTGATCATCTCCCAGTCATTGTATCTACCAATGGAGCCCCAGCAGTGCCAGTGACAGCAATTCGTCCACGGTGGAAAACCCCTCAGGCCGGTTGGACGAGCTACAGTAACACACTCTTTGATTATAGCCTGCCTCAAGACTCTGTTGGACGATGCCGTTGCATCCCTTCAAGGGGCCATGTTAGAGGCAGGCTCCCGTTCATTTCGTCTTTCTGGGAGCTTCTCCCGTTCTCACCCCCGGGTTCCGTGGTGGAATGATGAGTGCCTCCAGGCAGTGAAGGCACGTCGAAAGGTGTGGGCACAGTGGCGGCGCCAACCTTCAAGGGCTCTACAGTTGGCTTACCGAAGGGCTGACGCTTTATGTCGACGAACACTCCTCCATGCAAAACGTGAATCATGGGTTTTTTTCTGTTCTTCTCTTTCTTTTCGCACCCCTGCTAGCCGGGCATGGGGTTTCTTCCACTTTATGCTGGGATCACGATCTGTAAGCTCATTTTCCCTGTTGGGGGATGGTGCAACGCCACTCTTCCCTCAGGATAAAGCGGAATTGTTTGCTAGTTTCTTTGGGCCTAAGTTTACTCTTCCCCCCCTGCGAGGCAGGTCCATCACTCACGGAGACCTGACCACCTGGAGCTAACCTTCTCCAGGTAAACTCCAGGTAGTCAGGTCACTTCCACTTAAGGAATTAGTACGGCATCTGACCTAGTAGCACAAGCTAGTCAGGTCCAACTCACACCCACCCACACCCACTCATGTATTTATCTAACCTATTTTTAAAACTACACAACGTCCCAGCCCCTATGACGGTACTCGGGAGTTTGTTCCACTCATCCATAACTCTATTACCAAACCAGTGCTTTCCTATATCCTTCCTGAATCTGAACTTTTCCAACTTGAAACCATTGCTGCGAGTCCTGTCTTGGCTGGATATTTTCAGCACGCTTTTTACATCCCTTTATTTATTCCTGTTTTCCATTTATACACCTCAATCATATCCTCCCTAATTCTACGTTTTTCTGAGAGTGCAGATTCAAGGCCCTCAGTCTATCCTCATAGGGAAGATTTCTGATACATGGGATCAACTTTGTCATCCTCCTCTGTACGTTTTCCAGTGCATTTATATCCATTCTGCAGCATAATCTAAATGAGGCCTAACCAAAGATATAAAGAGTTGAAGAATAACCTGAAGACTTCTATTATTTATGCTTCTTGATATGAAGCCAAGGATTCTGTTTGCTTTATTGCGAACACTTATGCACTATTGTCTTGGTTTCAGATTACTGCTAACCAGAACTCCTAAATCCTTCTCGGAATCACAAGTATTAAGATATACATTATTCAGTTTATATGGGGCATGGTTATTGTCCTGCCCAACATTTAGAACTTGCATTTGTCTACATTAAACTGCATCTGCCACTTCTCCGACCACTGCATCAGTCTATTCAAATCATCCTGGAGTGCTCTAATGTCCTCATTAGAATGAATTGGACAGCCTATTTTGGTGTCATCAGCAAATTTGCTTAAGTTGCTATTTATTCCCTCATCTATGTCGTTTATGTAAATTGTAAACAACAGGGGGCCCAAAACTGACCCCTGTGGGACACCGCTTGAGACGTGGTTCTGGATGCTCTAGAAGACAAACAGAATGCAGATGTTATATACACAGACTTTGCAAAAGCCTTTGACAAGTGTGACCATGGTGTAATAGCACACAAAATGCGTAATAAAGGAATAACAGGAAAAGTTGGTAGATGGATCTATAATTTCTTAACAAGTAGAACACAAAGAGTAGAAGTCAACAGAGTAAAGTCTGAGGCAGCTACTGTGAAAAACTCTGTTTCACAAGGCACAGTACTCGCTCCCATCCCGTTCTTCATCCTCATATCGGACATAGATAGGGATATAAGCCACAGTGCGTGTCTTCCTTTGCAGATGACACCCGAATCTGTATGACAGTGTCCACCGTTGAAGACACTGCAAGACTCCAAGCAGACATAAACCAAATCTTTAAATGGGCTGCAGAAAACAATATGAAGTTCAATGATGAGAAATTTCAATTACTCGGATACGGAAAACGTGAGGAAATTAAAATCTCATCGGAGTACAAAACTAATTCCAACCACACAATAGAGCGAAAAACTAATGTCAAAGACCTGGGAGTGATCATGTCAGAGGATCTCACCTTCAATGACCATAACACCGTAGCAATCGCATCTGCTAGAAAAATGACAGGATGGATAATGAGAACCTTCAAAACCAGGGATGCCAAGCTCATGTTGACACTTTACAGATCGCTTGTTCTATCTTGGCTGGAATATTGCTGCACACTAACTGCACCTTTCAAGGCAGGTGAAATTGCTGACCTTGAAAATGTGCAAATAACCTTCATGGCACGCATAACTGAGACAAACCACCTCAATTACTGGGAACGCTTGAAGTTCCTAAACCTGTACTCTCTAGAACGCAGGCGGGAGAGATACATTATTATATATACATGGAAAATTCTCGAGGGATTAGTTCCTAACTTGCACACGAGAGTCACTCCCTACGAAAGCAAAAGACTCGGCAGGCGATGTAACATCCCTAATGAAAAGCAGGGTGCCACTAGCACGTTGAGAGACAACACAATAAGTGTCAGGGGCCCAAGACTGTTCAACTGCCTCCCAGCATACATCGGGGGGATTACCAACAAACCCCTGGCTGTCTTCAAGCGGGCACTGGACAGACACTTAAAGTCGGTACCTGACCAGCCAGGCTGTGGTTCGTATGTTGGACTGCGTGCAGCCAGCAGTAACAGCTTGGTGATCAGGCTCTGATCCAAAATTAGGCCTGGTCACAGACCTGGCCGCAGGGGCGTTGATCCCTGGAATTCTCTCCAGGTATCTCCCATTTATGCAAACTCTCTGCCGCCTATTTGTCAACCATGCCTCTACCCAGGAAAAATTTATCGACCTACTATTCCGTGTGCCTTAAGTTTCATCAATAGCCTCTGATGTGGAACTTTATCGAAAGCCTTACTGAAGTCCATATACACAATATCATATTCATTACCATGATCTACCTCCTCAAACACCTTAGTGAAAAAGTTAGTAAATTCGTAAGACAGGAACACCCCTTAGTAAAACTGTGGTTGACTGCCAGATGCTGGCATCTCCTTCAGTTCTCATGAACTACAGCGGGCACTCTCCCAGCTTTCTTCACGTTCTTCTCCTGGGGAGGATAACATACCTTATTCATTTTTACTGCATCTACCCCCCTCTCGTACAGATGCCATGCTGGAGGTTTTCAATGCCAGCTGGTCTCAAGGAGTTTTCCCCGATGCGTGGAAGCACTCTCTCCTGGTTCCGATTCTGAAGCCAGGCAAAGATGATACCCAACCAGACTCTTACCGACCCATTGCTTTACTGCCCTGCTTGGGTAAAGTGTTGGAAAGACTGGTGGCCACCCGTCTCTCATGGTGGACTGAGGAACATGGCCTCTTACCTGAAAACCAGAGTGGCTTCCGTGAGGGTCTATCCACCCTCGACTCTTAGCTTCAATTTGTGCAGTTAGTGCATACTTCATTCGAAAGCCGGGAGTTTCTTCTGGCTGCCTTTTTGGATCTGCGTGGACCATTTGATTCTGCATCCCACACGGCGATACTTTTTAAGCTAGCTCGCATGGGGCTGGCAGGAGCCCCCTCCGTTGGATGCGCAACTTTTTACAAGGGCGAACCTTCCGGGTTGCAGTAGGTGGCACGATGTCCTCACCCCGTCCTATATACCGGGGAGTGCCCCAGGGATCCGTTCTTAGTCCTCTCCTTTTTTCTGTATTAATGTCGGATCTCCCTTCCATACAGGGCGTGCATACCCTGGTGTATGCGGATGATGTGGCCCTTATGTACGGTGCCACTACTTTGCTGGCTGCACAAAAAAAACTTCAGCATGCCCTACAGTGCATAACATCATGGGCTGCCACCTGGGGTTTGGAGGTTAGTGTCGCCAAGTCCCGGCTCTTATGTTTTACTAGACGACGCCTCTCTACTCTTCCATCTGTTTCATTGGGTCAGACACCACTCCCTTTGGTCTCTTCTCATAGATGGTTGGGTGTCACTTTGGATGCACCACTCTTGAGGTGGAGGAAACACATAATAGCCCTCCACCTCTCATGTGCACGCCACACTGCACTCATACGCCGGATCTCTGGCACTAAGTGGGGGGGGGGCGGATCAAGACCTCCTCTTTAAATTTTATACAGCTATGGTTCGCAGCAAACTCACCTATGCGAGTGAGGTGTATGGCTCGGCTTCTTCCTCCTCTCTTCACCACCTGGATATTCTCCAGAATTCGGCCATCCGCAGTATGCTGGGGGCGTTCCCCTCTACTCCCATTGCAGCCTTGGAAGCAGAGTCTGGGATAGTCCCCCTCTCGTCAATGAGAATGGCAAGGAACTGCTTACGGCTCCATCATATGGCCTCTCTGCCTTGTACTCACCCATGCTGCCTCTTCCCACGAGTGTGGGAGGCAGCCTCCGTCTCCCCACGTTTGGTTCAGCCTTCCTTTGTGGCCAGGGCCCAACGTGCCTCCCTCCCCTCTTCACTCCCCGGTCCCCCCTGGATGGACCTGACACAGTACATCCACCTGGATTGGCCTTCTAGGAACAGGAAACTCCCCCAGATAGCGGCAGCAGCGGCATCTGAGCTCCATATTTTTCTCATCACCCAGAGTTTATCAATGCTCCTATGATGACCTAGCTGCAAGCAAAACTGCACTAACATACGTAGCATCCAGAATGACCCAAGAATACCAGCAGTGAGACCTACAAACCAAATAAACTGACGATTAAAGGAAGACTGCCCACAAACCCAAAGCACCACCCCGCTGCCAAACAAATGCTTACCAGCCTACAGCTTACCAGCCTACAACTTACCATCCTACAGCTTACCAGCCTACAGCTTACCAGCCTACAGCTTACCAGCCCACAGCTTACCAGCCTACAACTTACCAGCCTACAGCCTACCAGCCTACAGCCTACCAGCCTACAGCCTACCAGCCTACAGCTTACCAGCCTACAGTTTACCAGCCTACAGCTTACCAGCCTACAGCTTCATCTTGCCGCACCAACTTCCCCGACTACTGTGTTCAAATGAGACGTAACTTCAGAAGAACCAATTCCAAAATCAACAAGAAAACCCCAAGAAATCTACTAATCAACTTGTCTACCAAGGACGCCGGTACACCCTCCACCCCCCTGACCACCACCCAGGACGCCGGGACACCCTCCACCCCCGTCACCACCACCCAGGGCGACGCATCAACAACAAACATGGCTGCCTCCCCCACAAGCTCCCCCTTCACTGGCTTCACCCCAGATAATCTATCAGGTATGACGAATGATCCAGATACACTAAAGTCATACATCATCAAATTAATCAATGAAAATATGGACCAACGTAAAGCACTTCAACAACAAGATACCAGGATGACACAACTTGAAAACAAAATCCTCAGCCTTGAACAAAAGTTAACAACAACTGGAATGACTGATTTTGGCAAAACCCTCCAAACTGTCATTAATAGCCCCACTGAACAGATAACATCTATAAACACAAAGGTTGAGGAAGCAGTAAAGGAGTGGAAGAACAACATGGATAACCAGTTTAATGACTACCTTGCACTACAAGAGGACAAAACCGAGCAAGATAAGTTATCAGACACAGTAATAGTGAACAGTCCATTCTTTCCCAGTGATATGACCCAAGAAAACAGTAAAGACATTACTTTACAGATCATCAAAGATCAAATAAACGTAAATGTACCAGTGACAGATATAAAAGATGCACGATTACTAGGTTCCCATGGTAGAAAAAGTGTTATGATTAGATTCACCACACATGACAGGAAAACAGATCTAATTAGATCATCTATTATAGCCAGGAAACAAGTATTCATTAATGAGTGTCTGACCAAAAAACGTCAGAACCTCTGGTATAGAATCAGAAAACTTAAGCGAGAGAATAATGATAAAATCCACCAATGTTTCACCCGGGATGGAAAAATTCTAGTGAAGAAAACAAGTGTAGGTCAGTTGTATACTATCACAAATGAGAATGAACTATCAAGATTCCTTAGGGATGCAAATATTACAGAGACTGAATAAACACAATGTCCAAAACCAAACCCCTACGTATAGTGTAGTGTATGTTTTGCCCATCTACCTCATTTAAGTATTTGTCTATCCTTTGATGAATATTTTTGACAAATAGTTTTACTTTTATTTTTAAATACATACAGTTTTTACTTGTGCCCATTTTTCAACCCACATTCCTATATATTTTTATCAGCTTACTTGCTTAGAATTTATAATTACTATTGATCACCTTAACTGCCTAAAATTTTATTTCAAGCTATTTTTTAATATTAATAAATTTTACTTTTGTACACTATTATACACTTTAGCACTTATTTATCCTTTAATAGTTAACTTTGATTTTCATTATATTGCCTTTAATAAATTCTATAATCACAACTAGTGCAATACTGAATCTTAATATTTGTTCCATTATAACTTACTACTAATCATAGTAATTTTCCAACCAGTTCTATTAGCTAGTTAAATAATAAATCAATTACACTGTAAAGATATATCCTAAACCTCTGTGACTTCTGTTCAAAAGTGTGTTAATCCAATAGCTAGTAAAATCAATTGATCAGATATCATATCTTTAAGTTTAGCATTATTCATTGTTCTTAAGTCTTTTTAGAATCACACTCACATATAAACTTTTGTTTAATTAATTAACTAACTCAGGTGCTAACTCAGGTGCTATAGTTTTAGATTCTTATTAGCTGTAAATTGACTACCTTAGCTCATTTTTTCATTTTTGTAAACATATCCAACGTACTAACTCACGTGCCAAGAAATCCTTTGCATTGTCTATTCTTAGGTCTCTCTTGTTCTATTTATAAGAACATAGAACATAAGAAAGGAGGAACTGCAGCAGGCTGTTGGCCCATACTAGCAGGTCTTACAATCCGTCCCACTAACGAATATTTCTCACCAATTATAAGTTTAATTATAGAATCACACTAAATCTTATGATTCCAAACATTGATCCAGATACCAACTTTCTATTAAATGACTTACATGAACCTAACAACAACTGTCATTACTACACAGCAGAACAGGCTAAAACACTACTCAAATCCAACAATAACATAACTATCTTTAACTACAATGTCAGATCTTTAAGCAAACATTTTGATGACCTCACTGCATTATTGAACTCACTACAGGCCAGTATGTCCATCATTGCTCTCACTGAAACCTGGTTAAAGCCTCATACTACAGATATCTATGCCATTCCTGGTTACACAGCCATACACAATTGTAGGCCAGACCAACAAGGAGGTGGCACAGCTATGTTCTACTCAGACCAGCTTGAATTTATTAACAATACATGCACAAGAGATGAACATGGAGAATATATAATAGATAAATTTAAATCCAAATACCTACAAAAACCTCTCACAGTTATAAACATCTATAGATTACCACAGTCAAACATTCAGCAATTTAGTGAAAATTAGGAAGTATGATTACTGATGCACACATGAACAAAGACCACTTAATCCTCACAGGAGACTTCAATATAAACCTCCTACAAGATCAGGACCCACAAGTAACTGAATTCACAAACACTATGAGCAACTGCTTGCTGCTCCCGACAATAACAAAACCTACGAGAATCTCTGAGACCTGTGCCTCTCTATTAGACCATATCTGGACTAACACCATATCCCCATTAAAATCAGGCATAATCACAGACAATACCACAGACCACTACCCAACCTTTCTCATAACAAATCTCGGAAAATTACCACTAGAGACTACTAAAGTTACCTTCAGACTACATAATGAGACAGCTATAAATAACTTTTTAACAGCTATGACAAACACTGACTGGCAAACAGAAATAGACAACTTTCCAGATACTGACTTATGTATTAATAATTTTCTTAAAAAGACCCAATACCTCTACAATAAGCATTGCCCTAAAAAAAACTAAACAAATCACAACTAAAAGATTAAATAGTCCCTGGCTAACCCCCAGCATACTCAAATCCATTAATACAAAGCACCTATATGAAAAACAGTACAGAATGGGTCAAATAACAAGAGAACAAACAAAACGCTACTCATCAAACCTAACGAGTCTGATAAGAAGGTCAAAAAAATTGTACTATGAGAACAGATTACATAACTTAAAAGGTGATATAAAAAAGACCTGGAAAACCCTATCTGAAATTCTAGGAACTAAAAAGATATCCACAAACAGAACAATCAAGCTAACAAAACCAGATGAACCCCTACTCCCACCTATTGAAACAGCAAACAAACTCAATAATTTCTTCTCCACCATAGGTAAAAAGCTGGCAAGCAAAATCCCAAGTTCAAATACTCCACCTAACGACTATCTCACTGGCACCTATCCGAACACACTATTCCTAGCCCCAACCAACCCAATAGAAGTTTTACTTATAATCAACACATTAAAAAACAAAGCAGGTGACCTAAATAACTTACCACCTTTTATATACAAAAAAGCCTCTCAAGTTCTCTCACCAATTATTGCAACACTCTTTAACAAATCCATTGAATCCTCTACCTTCCCATCAATACTCAAAATAGCGAGGGTCACCCCAATACATAAAGGAGGAGATCAAACAGACCTGAATAACTACAGGCCGATATCTAACTTACCCCTTCTCTCCAAAATCTTTGAAAAACTAATTCATAGACAAATATATTCCTACCTCACCTCCAACAACGTACTCAACCACTGTCAATTTGGATTCAGGCCTAATAAAAATACAAATGATGCCATTATACACATGTTAGAAATAATTTACACCGCCCTTGAGAAAAAAGAAATCCCAGTGGGAATCTTCATTGATTTACGTAAAGCTTTTGATACAGTTGACCATGATCTGTTACACCTAAAATTATCACACTATGGTATAAGAGGACACTCCCTCAACTACCTAAAATCATACCTTAGCAACAGAAACCAATATGTGTACACAAATGGAGCTAGCTCCACCGCGCAAACTATTACCGTAGGTGTCCCACAGGGAAGTGTTCTTGGCCCACTACTCTTTCTCATTTACATTAATGACCTACCAAATGCATCTCAACTACTCAAACCCATACTTTTTGCAGATGACACTACATACGTTATCTCGCACCCAAGCCCAGACACACTAGCCAACACTGCAAATACTGAATTGCAGAAAATATCTACCTGGATGATGACCAACAAACTTACTCTCAATATTGATAAAACCTATTTTATCCAGTTTGGGAACAGAGCTACAAACGCACCACTTAACATAATGATAAACGGGTCCCCTATCACAAAACTCACAGAGGGAAAATTCTTAGGAATCCATCTTGACAGTGGACTCAAATTTCAGACACATATACAACAAATTTCCAAGAAAGTCTCATAGACCGTAGGAATACTATCCAAGATACGGTACTATGTTCCACAACCAGCTCTCCTTACCCTATATCACTCACTCAATTACCCCTACCTCACCTATGGAATCTGCGCATGGGGCTCTACATCAATAACTCATCTCAGACCACTAATAACACAACAAAAGGCAGCAGTCAGAATGATAACAAATTCACACTCCAGACAACATACTCCACCAATATTCAAAAACCTAAACTTACTCACCATACAAGACATCCATACTTTTTACTGTGCCTATTACATACATAGAACACTCTATGCAAATATTAACCCACCACTCAAACTTCTCCTTACCAATTTTAACAGGATACATGACCATAACACTAGACACAGATCACTCCTCGATGTTCCCCGTGTCCATCTAACACTATGTAAAAACTCAATGCATATAAAAGGCACGAAAATTTGGAATTCATTACCTGACATTCCCAAAGAAACCCTGCCTGTACCCCAATTCAAAACGATGCTAAAAAACCACCTTCTCACTAAAAGCTAAATGCTCAATATCTAACATTCCCAACAAAGTAGAATAATCACTGTAAGGGGTTGGGAGCAGTAGGATTGAATACTATGTTTGTTTGGTTCAGTCATTTATAATTGTGTTGTTGTTGTTGTTATGGAGCGGCTTTGGAGAGTACATTGTTATGGTTACTCAGCGTTTCAATAACCTACAACCACTACAGTGGCGACGAGGATGGGATCATCAGAGCCAAGGATAGTGGGCCAATGTGGCCTGAAGTAGTAGGGATATTGCCAGCCGAGGACATTGCAGCAGAACGGTGATAAAGCAGCAACAAGTGGCAGCATGGCAGCACAAGGAAGGTTGGAACCTTTCGACCCACGTAAGATTTCTTTGGAGCTCTGGCTAAGCTTGTTGGAAGCCAATTTCGCTCACTTAGGAATTAAAGAGCAAGATAACAAGAGGAATTTCTTGCTAGTGTCCCTGGGATCAGAAACTTACAGTGTTTTAGGTAATGTGTGT
>WNWK01042652.1:0-15880 GCA_009830355.1 Cherax destructor | reverse complement strand
TTTTGTAGTTTGGGAAGAGGGAATTAGGCTGTGGAGGGGGGGCAGGTTTAGGGTTCTGTTAAATGTTTGGTTAAACCCTTTTAATTTTAAGTCAAGTCATTCAGTAAGTAAAAGTCAAGTCATTCAGTAAGCCCAGTAAAGTCATTCAGTAAGTCAGTCAAGTCATTCAGTAAATCATCAATATTCGTGGTCTTTAAAGTCATTCAGTAAGCTAAATTTTATTCAGTAAGTCAGTCAAGTCTTTCGTAAATCGGAAGTCTTTCCCAGTGTCAGTCAAGTCATTCAGTAAGCCCAGTCAAGTCATTCAGTAAGTCAGTCAAGCCATTCAGTAAGTCAGTCAAGTCTTTCCCAGTGGTAAAGTCGTTCAGTAAGTCAGCCCGGGTTATTCAGTAAGTCAGCCTTTATTCAGTAAGTCAGTCAAGCCAGCCAGTAAGCCAGCCCAAGTCATTCAGAAAATTATCGTCATTCAGTAAGTCAGTCAAGTCAGTCAGAAAAGGGTCAATTCAGCCCAATCAAGTCTTCCCATTAATCAGTCAAGTCTTCAAAAACAGTTAAGCCATTAAGTAAGTCAGTAATCATTCAGTAAGTCATCAAGTCAGTCAGTGTCAGTCAAGTCAGATGGAAAGGGTCAGTCCACCCAAAACCCCGTCAGTCAGTCAGTAAAGTCAAGTAAGTCGGTAAGTCAGTCAGTATGTCAGTCAGTCAGTCACACAAACTTATGTTTACATTTTTTTATGTGTAAAAAGTAACATTTAAAGGGGCCCCAACGGGTTCTGTTTTGTCTAATATCTTTGTTTTTTTTGTTAATTCAAAACTTAAATGTTTATCCCTTTTTCTTGCCATTTTGAGCAACACTGGTATGCCTACTGGGTGTCAGGGCTTTTGGGAATAAAATAAAATTAATTTAAATATCAAAACACAATTCACTCTCTCTTATTCTTCACAAACACAGCTGGCTTGTAGCAGAGGACTTTTTTTGATGCGTATGGAATACGAATGGTTGGATGGTGGATTGGTGGGGTCGGGGGCGGGTGGTGTCCCCCGCTGAACAACAACAAGGCGGCCTCTTGAGGGAATAGGAATTTGTTTTTCCTTCCACAGATCACTCCTCGATGTTCCCCGTGTCCATCTAACACTATGTAAAAACTCAATGCATATAAAAGGCACGAAAATTTGGAATTCATTACCTGTCATTGCCAAAGAAACCCTGCCTGTACCCCAATTCAAAACGATGCTAAAAAAACCACCTTCTCACCCAAACCTAAATGCTCAATATCAAACATTCCCAACAAAGTAGAATAATCACTTAAATGTAAAAAACTTACTAATCACTTAAATGTAAAAACCTGTTATGAATAATACATACTAAGCTAACTGTTTCCATAACATTTACATTATAATGACCACGTAAACTGTAACTGCAATGCAATTAATTGTTTTAAATTGTTATCTCACTCAATTAGTTGCATTGCTACAATTAATTGATATGTCCAACTTATATTCAAACTTTATAACTTAGATACACAATTATACTTATTTTATAAATTATAACCTAGGATAACCCAAATAAGTCAGTGACTTATTTCGATTGTCTGACTTATTTGGGTTATCCTAGGTTCTCTACAGATATGCTGCTATGTATGATAATGAATGTAACTGTACTCACCTAATTGTGGTTGCAGGGGTCGATACTCAGCTCCTGGCCCTGTGTATCTGAATAAACTTACTTACAGTTTGCGGGAAGGAAAAACAAATTCCCTTTTCCTCTAAGCACGAGGATTGGGCTTACACTTGAAATTACCTGATGCATTACCGCAAAGGAGCAAGGTGAAGTGATCCTTTGCTGTCTTGAAGCCTGGTGCACTTTTTTCTTGCTGACTGATATAAGTTCGTGTTGGCATTTTCTTCCAGAAAACACTTTTTCTCGTCAGCATTAAACACTTGATGTGGTTCATAGCCACTTTCAGTAGGACCCCATTGACTCAATGGTTTAACCCACTGTGGGCTACCGTGCGCTCAAAATTTTTTCCCCTCCCGCGAAATATGTAATATAATTTTTACGTTGTGTTAGATAATAATGTGCTGCAATTCTTCAATCGTGCAATACCCATAATGTGTAACATAATCTCGTGCTATATGACGGTCTACTGTATACAGTGGACCCCCGGTTTACGTTATTAATTCATTCCAGAATGCTGTTCAAGTACCGTTACCAAACAAATTTGTTCCTTTACATAATTGGTCGAGTTTGGAGCCTAACGTAAACCGGATGTCCAGTGTGTATATATATATATATATATATACAATCTCTCCTCACTTAACGAAAGAGATATGGGCCTAAGACCCTGTTCGTAAACGATTTCGTCGCTAATCGAAGAATCACCCTTTACCGACACTTCAAAAGTGTCACCACCCAAAATTAAAACATTCAGTTTTATGTTTGCTGGGAAATTCCTTTCAATATGTGTATTATTAATGGTAATACAACATGAAATAGGTCAATGACTTACTTCCGAGATGTTCCAGGAAACACCTGCATAGCTGATTACTTGGGATTTTTTTTTTTTTTTTAAAATCGCACTTTTTTCAGTCTTTGCATAGGGTAAGAGTGATCTTCTATAGTTACCCTTCACGCGCGTAACGTTTTCTCGGTCACTTTTTTTTTTCATCCTCCGCCCTCCACCCTTCAATACCTCTCTACATAATGTCAGTTTTTATCATGCTTCTACGTTATTTATGTTATACCTAATATTATTCTGGAATAAATATGATAGGTAATATTTATTGATATTAATAGTATAATTATACAATACAGTGGAACCCCGGTTAACAAAAAAAATTCATTGCAGAAGCCTGCTCAAGTGCCATTACCAAACGAATTTACTTCCTTAAGAAAAAATGTCATTTAGGTTAGTCTATTTCAGACCCCCAAAAATACACTTCCACAAGCACTTACAATATTTTACTTACATAATTGCACGATTTCCGGGGTGTTCGTTAACCGGGGTTCCACTGTATTTTATAGTGGGATGAAGTGTCATGAGTTATTGAGACACTGCTGCTTCTCCCTTTGTAATGATGCCAAATGCGTATACATATTAGAAAAAAAATAAAAATGAAACTCCAACTTGATAACTTTATTTTAATTTGCATAACTCTTATATATGTATTAAAGAAATCAATAAAAAAGTAAAATACACATACAACGAGTTAAGCTTACAGAAAAATACATTAAATTCACCATCTAACATCGTTCCGAAGTGGGAGGAGCTAAATGAGAGAGGGAGGCGAGCAGTAGCATTCAGTGTCTGGCGAGTCGTCATGGGTGTTGGATGTTAGCCGTGGCGCTAATAAAATGTATAATTACGCTAATATTAGTAATAAAGGTTATCTATCTATTACATTTATTCCAAATTTATATCAGAAACAGGATAAATACCCTAGAACTGTAATAAAGATGCTGAAATGAATAATATATGCCATATTATGTGAGTAGGGTAGAGGTGGAGGCTGCCACTCTGGGATTAGATACATTGTTTACATCAGAGGAAACATGCCTAGATCACTCTTGTCATAAGAAAAAATGCAAAAATAGCTTTTATTATTATTATTATTTATAATAATTTACAGTAATAATAATAATAAATAATTAATAATAATAATATTGATGATAATAATAATAACACGTGCCGCTGTGTCCACCTTGCTCCGTGTTTTTTCGTGTTTTTTGCGGTCTCTTTAACGTGCTAGAACTTTAAAACTGTGCCAGTGATCTTATAAGGTACATTCCTCCAGTGCTCGGAACTAATCAGGCAGAAAACAGTTATACTGAGTCCAAAAAAAGGGAATTAGTGTACAAGAACACAGCAGTGCCATACTCCCAGAGGGAAACTTAGGCCTAAGTTCGTGTGAAATAACAAAAGAGAACAAATATTTGTCAGAGGAAAGAAAGTCTTCCTGAAAATAAGGTGTAGATATAACTGTTATAGTGAATATCACAGTGGTGCGGTAGTATACAGATAAGTTAATAAATGTTAAAGTGAAGTGTTAGGCCTAACGAATTTCGTGTTTGAAATCAGTTGCCAGCGGTCGTCGGGTCCTTAGCACGCAGGTCAGCTGTATTGATAATTTTAATCTGCTAGTGTACCTGACCAAAATCTAGTGATTACATTGATATAAAAGAATTTCTATCGAAATACGAATAGGTGCACAATCTTGAGAAAATACGTAAATTGCCAGCTCGAAAAAATACGATAAACAGTGTCGAGTTGTGAGTTGTCAGTGAACGATTTCAACAACATAAGTCCGTATATCATCCAGTCAACCATAGTGAAAAACAGCAGTTTGTGGTGGAAGTAAAAAACTAGAAAAACTAAACCCAGTACAGTGATCCATAAGTGCCTAAAACCCCAGGTGGTAAACCAGGATGAGGTTAACCAGGGTGCCAGAAGTAAACAGGGTGCCAGAGGTAAACCAAGGTGCCAGAGGTACGCCGTCCGTCATAGTAGGAGCTGCCAGAAGCACCGGATTTTTTCTCCAACACGCAAGTTATACTTTTTGTATCAAACTGATCATTATTACTCTGTTTAATCATCTTCCAGTGGTCTGTCTCGCGTAACCCAAAATATCCCTACAGGATCCATTAAATAAGTGATTCTGGATTGCGTCAGATCCAAGAAATAAGGGAACCAATGACCGGATTCAAAACTGGTATCCTTGTCTGGATTCAATAAGCGGATGGGGTTTTAGGTGGCCTTATCAAACACCCAAACAATAACAATAACTTAAAGCGGTAAGATTGTACAAACACTTACACATGCAAATAAAATAGATACGATACAAATAGACAGATCACCACTTCAGGGAAGCTATTAGTAGAATATACAGTAAAACAACCAACAAAATCAATCATGAAATCCTGTGTAATATGCAACCAAACAAACAAACGTTCCACTGGATGGATTACATGCAACTTCTGTGGTAAATGAAGCCACGCCCCTTGTGCTAGCATTCAGGAATCAACTACTCAAGATATTAAACCAGGGAAGTGTTTTTGGGTATGCCCAAATGAGACCAAACTGTGGAATAAAATCACATTGATGTTAAAAGATGACAACATCAAATCGGCCTTCATAAAAAACATAACAGCACTCTATAACAGTTGGGAAAGTAAAAAATCTGGGCCAGATGGTGCTATCGCCCTTGGTACAGATGGTGCCCTGGTAGACAGTAACTGTAAGAATGGAGAAATAAATGATGGTGACCTGAAGGGGGACAGGAGCTCCAGTGGGGAAACAGGTGTAGACAAGGACACACAAAAACCAATGTTACAAACTAGCAAAACCACGGTAGATAGTAAACAGTGGGATGCCCCGGGAAATACTGAAGATAAATTACCAGAAACTGATGACGGCTCCATTGTTAGCACTAGTGCCGAAGATAGAAACGAGACAGGAACACACCCACCAATAGGGAACACAATGGGGAACACAGTCACAAAAAACCAGGGCAAACGGAAACCAGGCCTGTGTGAATATTATGCACTTGGTATCTGCAGGCATAGAATATCTGGGAAATCAGATGGGATATGCAATTATGATCACCCCAGAAAATGCCATGCCCATATGAAAACAGGAAAATGCAACCTCCCGTCCTGTAAGCTTTTCCACCCTGAAATGTGCCACTCATCAGTTCAGGAAAGACAGTGCTATAACTTATATTGCCAGGCATACTACCTAAAGGGTACAAGACGGCACAGAACATCCAGACCATGGCAAAACCTGGGTAGTCACAGCCACTCCGGTGAGGTTTTTTAGTGCCAGGAAGGAAAAAAAGCTGGCAGGAAATGACAGAAATCGTACACCAACTGCAATCATTTCTGGAGTGGAATCACAGTCAATGGCCTCCACTCCAACACAACAGATATTAGTGCCAGAAAAAAAAAGACCCCCCCCCATACCACGACATTCATCTTTGCAAATATACAGGGACTAAAGCCAGCAACAAACAAGATACCTTACATCCGTGGACTGCTTACAGAGTCAAATGCTATGTTTGTGGCTTTCACAGAGACCCACATAAGAGATCACTTGGACAATGAGATATGGATCCCGGGCTACAACCTATACAGATGTGACAGAGTGAACAGGCAAAAAGGGGGGGTTGGTCTGTATATCACAGAGTTACTTATATGTTCAGAACTACTAAATGCCTCAAATGATGTAGTTGAAGTATTAGCAATAAAGATTGAGAATCAAAACCTGGTCATCGTAGTTGTATACAAGCCTCCGGATGCAACGTCCCAACAATTCCAGGAACAGCTTCTGAAAATTGACCACTGTCTGGGAAATCTTCCAGCTCCTGCCCCCAACATCTTGCTCCTGGGGGATTTCAACCTAAGGCACCTAAAATGGAGGAATATTGCAAACAATGTGGTACCAGAGATAACACCAGGAGGCAGCCCAGATGAAAACTCGCACACACATGAACTTTTAAATCTCTGCACCAAATTCACCTTAAACCAGCAAATAGTAGAGCCTACAAGATTAGAGAATATGCTGGACTCATCTTCACCAACAATGATGATCTGATACGAAATGTCATCATATCAAAAACAATATACTCAGATCACAACATAATAGAGGACCAGACATGTATGTGGGGAGCCCCAGATCGACAAAATATGATCAGCGGCGAGTGAGCCTTCTCCAAATTCAACTTCAATAACAAAAACATAAGGTGGGACCAAGTAAACCAAGTCCTAAATGATATAAACTGGGAAGATAGCCTAAGCATCACGGATCCTAACCTATGTCTAGAACAGATTAACTCTGTGGCACTTGAGGTATGCTCAAGGCAAATTCCCTTAACCCTTTCGGGGTCCAAGAGGGGTCTCCGAAACTCGTTCTCAGGGTCCATGAATTTAAAAAAAAAAAAAATCTTTTTTCTTATGAAGTGATAGAGTTGTTTTTTTCTAAATCTAATAGGCTAAAAAATACATTTTTGCGATCAATACTTACGGAGATATAGAGGATTGAAGTTGACCAAAATGGAACCGCTTACCGGCAACATCGCCTACTGCCTGTCACCCGGTAATAGTTTATTTATTTTTTTAATACTTTTTTCTTTTATTTTTTAACATTTTATTTTGTCAAGTAACTTTTATGTCCTGTGAGACCAATATAAACCATATTTTGTATATATACACTCCTTTTATACTACACAATAACTGCTGGCTGACTGGCTGACAAACTGGCTGGCTAGCTGATTAGCTGACTGGCTAGCTGACCAGCTGGCTGGGTAGCTGACCAGCTGGCTGGCTGGGTAGCTGACCAGCTGGCTGGCTGGCTGAACAGCTGGCTGGATGGATGGCCAGCTGACTGGCTGGCTTGCTGGCTGACCAGCTAGCAGGCTAGCTGGCTGAATTGCTGACCAAGTTGGCTGGCTGGCTGGCTGGCTGGCTGGCTAGCTGACCAACTGGCTGGCTACCTGACCAACTGGCCATCCGGCTGGCTGAACAGCTGGCTGGATTGATGGCCAGCCGACTGGCTGGCTGACCAGCTAGCAGGCTGGCTGGCTGACCAGTTGGCTGGCTGGCTGACTGGCTAGCTGACCAGTTGGCTGGCTGGCTGGCTGGCTGGCTAGCTGACCAGTTGGCTGGCTGGCTGGCTAGCTGGCTGGCTGGCTAGTTGACCAGCTGGCTGGATGGATGGCCAGCCAGCTGGCTGGCTACCTGACCAGCTGGCTAGCTGACCAGCTGGCTGACTGAACAACTGGCTGGCTGAACAGCTGGTTGCATGGATGGCCAGCCGGCTGGCTTGCTGGCTGACTGACTGACTGACTGACTGGCAGGGAAAATACAATAATAATAATAATAATAACAATAAAATAATAATTATTATTATTGTTGAAGCATGGTAGTGTGTCAGTCTTATCAGTAATCTAATTACAAGTGACATTGATGAGGGGTGAGGGTCCTCTTATCTTATTATTATCAGCTAAACTAATTAGTTTTGACATTTGATGTGAGTACTCTGCCTTGCCTGCCTGCCTCCCTCCCTGCTGCCCTGCCTCCCTCTCTGCCTCCCTCCCTGTCTCCCTGCCAGCGAGCCAGCCAGCCAAGGGTGAAGGGTTAGCCTCCTCTTATCAGAGTGATGACATTTGACAAATGAGTGTACATTGCCTTCCCTTTATTTGTTTTCACTGTTTTATCTGCCTGTCTGTTTGTCTCTCTTTCTGTCTCTCTCTGTCTCAGAGACAGTCACTATTGAACCAACACTGCCACATCTGAGTCCTGATATATTATTTGTCAGTCTGGATTTTTTTGGATTATCCTAGGTAATTTACACTATGTATTTATCCTATTTTATTTACACTATGTATTTATCCTAGGTTATTTACACTTTGTATTTGTGTACATGTGTTACAGAGCCAGCTAGCTAGCTGGTCAGCCAACCAGCCAGCCAGCCTGCCTGCCTGCCTGCCTGCCTGCCTGCCTGCCAGCCAGCCAGCCAGCCAGCCAGCCAGCCAACCTTCCCTCCACTGTCTTCCCCACTGCCTTCCCCACCCGCCCCACTGTCTTCCCCCCCAGTCCACCCATTGCCTTCCCCACTCCCCCCACTGCCTTCCCCACTCCCCACTGCCTTCCATACTCCCCCTGTCTTCCCCACTCCCCACTGTCTTCCCCACTCCCCCCACTGCCTTCCCCACCCACCCCACTGTCTTCCCCCACTCCACCCATTGCCTTCCCCACTCCCCCATTGCCTTCCCCACTCCCCCATTGCCTTCCCCACTCCCCCACTGTCTTCCCCCTCTCCACCCATTGCCTTCCCCACTCCCCACTGCCTTCCCCACTCCCCACTGCCTTCCCTACCCCCAATGTCTTCCCCACTCCCCACTGTCTTCCCCACTCCCCACTGTCTTCCCCCCTTCCCACTGTCTTCCCCACCCCCACTGTCTTCCCCACTCCCCACTGTCTTCCCCACTCCCCACTGCTTCCCCACTGTCTTCCCACCCACTCCACTGTCTTCCCACTCCCCACTGCCTTCCCTACTCCCCACTGCCTTCCCCACTCTCCCCACTGCCTTCCCTACCACTCACACTGCCGTAGTGAGGTATTCCTTACCGCATGGCTTAGTGACAAGGCGCACTGAATTACCACTCCCACAATGCAATGCAGGTGCATAAATTTTTTTTTTACTGCACACACTTACCACATAGACCCATTCTAACACATGCAGGCTTACCAGCTCTCTCCCCCTTGATTTGAAGGTGCTAGAATTTATGCATACTAGTACGTCAATAACCCCAGTGCATAGGCGGTACTAGTACGTCAATAACCCTGAAAGGGTTAAACACTTGTTGGGGGAGGAATTCTTCAGCCTCTACGAAGGGGAATCCCCACTCCCTGCCATCCTGCTACACTCCCTGCATGCCTGCTACACTCCCTACATGAATGCTACACTCCCTGCATGCCTGCTAAACTCCCTGCATGCCTGCTAAACTCCCTGCATGAATGCTACACTCCCTGCATGCCTGCTAAACTCCCTGCATGAATGCTACACTCCCTGCATGCCTGCTAAACTCCCTGCATGAATGCTAAACTCCCTGTATGAATACTACACTCCCTGCATGCCTACTAAACTCCCTGCATAAATGCTAAACTCCCTGCATGAGTGCTACACTCCCTGCATGCCTGCTAAACTCCCTGCATAAATGCTAAACTCCCTGCATGAATGCTACACTCCCTGCATGAATGCTGCCACTAGGGTGCCACTAGGAAGCTTCTTTGGACCCATGGTGACTTATTTCACAGTGACAATCACTAAACCACCAAAAAGACACCAAATGTATTGTGAATGTTTGAAAGAGCGCACTGGGTAATGTTCTCTCAATGGTAAACAATGCTTCACTGGTGTGCGTCCTGCGTCCTGCGCAGGTGCAGAGCAGGCGGACAGGTCTAATACGTTACGAAACACAAGGGTTTTTACGATACACGAAATTGAAAAAAGCTTACGAAACACAATTTTTACGAAATATGAGCCTTATGATACTCGGGGGTCCACTGTACAGTGGACCCTCGGTTAAAGACCGTAATCCATTCCAGGAGCTAGGCCTTAAACCGAAATGGCCTTTAACCAAAATAATATTCCCCATAAGAATTAATGTAAATACAATTAATCCGTTCCAGACAAAAATATTCACAAAAAAATATTTTTTTTTAACAATTAAATCAGTATTACATACCTTTATTGAAGACTAATGCTGGCTTCTGGAAGATAGGGAGGAAGAAATAGGGAGGAGTTAGTGTTTGGAAGGGGAATCCCCCTGCATAAAGACTTTAGGTAACAAGTCCTTATCTGGGGTTACTTCCCTTCTTTTTCATTTAATGCCATAAGGACCAGCTTCAGAGTCACTAGACCCTTGTCTAGAAAAATAGCTGTCCAGAGTGCTCTGTTTCTGGTGCCTCTTTAACATTTTCCCGAAGTGAAACAAGGTTTTGTCACTAAACATGTTGCAGATATGGCTTGTTTCAGCTTGGTCAGGATGGTATTTTTCAACAAAATTTTGTAACCTATTCCACATTCCACACATTTCCTTAATCAGTGAAGAAGGCATCTCCTTCTCTTCCTCCTCCTTTTCTGCAGCAATTTCCTCAGCTGCAGTCTGTTGCTGTTCCAGATGAAGCTCTTGCAGCTCTTCAGTGGTTAGCTCTTCCTGCATGCCTGCTACACTCCCTGCATCCCTGCTACACTCCCAGCATGCCTGCTACACTCCCTGCTACATTCCCTGCATCCATGCTACACTCCCTGCATGCCTGCTACACTCCCTGCATCCCTGCTACACTCCCTGCATCACTGCTACATTCCCAGCATCCCTGCTACACTCCCTGCAACACTCCCTACATCCCTGTTACACTCCCTGCATCCCTGCTACACTCCCTGCATCCCTGCTACACTCCCTGCTACATTCCCTGCATCCATGCTACACTCCCTGCATGCCTGCTACACTCCCTGCATCCCTGCTACACTCCCTGCATCACTGCTACATTCCCAGCATCCCTGCTACACTCCCTGCATGCCTGCTACACTCCTTCAGTTCAATGGAGTTCCTCACTTTCTTTATCACAGGGGTGTCACTAGGAAGCTTCTTTGGAGCCATGGTGACTTATTTCAGTGACAATCACTAAACCAGCAATAAACACACTAAATTTACTGTGAAATGTTTGAATGAGTGCGCTGGGTAATGTTCTCTCGATGGTAAACAAAGCTAGACTGGTTCACGAGGCCTGCGCAGCCAGGCAGACAGGTCTGGTACCGGACCGATAGTCGAGGAAATGACCGGTTGGCGGGGGAAAATTTGACCGAAAAAAGCCATCGAAACTTGAAATTACTGATACTAGGACCGACCGAAACTTGAGGGTCCACTGTACCTGAATAAACATACTTACTTACAGTTTGTGGGAAGGGAAAAAAAAATAACTTTTCCTCAAGCGGCCGCCTTGTTGTGGATCAGCGGGAGACCACCCGCCGTCCACAGCCACCCCTGACACCATCTGCCATCCCCAGCCACCCCCTGATACCACCCCACCATCCCAGCATTCATAGTTCATACACGTCCAGTCCTCTGCTACAAGCTAGCTGTGTTTGTGAAGAATAAGAGAGAGTAAATTGTGATTTGATCTTTTAATTACTATATCTTGTATCTGCCAAGCAATCATGACACCCAGTAGGCATGCCAGTGTTGCTCAAAGTGGCAAGAAAAGGTATAAGCATTAATGTCTTAGAATTAATGAAGAAAACAAATATATTAGACAAGAGATAACCTGTGGCTGTAATGAAGTGTTACTTTGTACACATAAAAAGAAGTAAACATATGTTTGTGTGACTGACTGAATGACTGACTGACTTACTGAATGACTTGACTGACTTACTGAATGACTTGACTGACTTACTGAATGACTTGACTGACTTACTGAATGACTTGACTGACTAACTGAATGACTTGACTGACTTACTGAATGACTTGACTGACTTTCTGAATGAGTTGACTGACTTACTGAATGACTTTAACTGACTTACTGAATGACTTGACTGACTTATTGATTGACTTGACTGACTTACTGAATGACTTGACTGACTTACTGAATGACTTGACTGACTTACTGAATGACTTGACTGACTTACTGAATGACTTGACTGACTTACTGAATGACTTGACTGACTTACTGAATGACTTGACTGACTTACTGAATGACTTGACTGACTTACTGAATGACTTGACTGACTTACTGAATGACTTAAAGTTACTCAGTACAACCATCGACTTCAGTTCCAGAACCTCTAACATCCACCTCAGCCCAGTAGGGCCACAGCATAACTCTCCACTCTTCACAATCATCCACAAACACCAGCACCCACAATTTAACCCTTTCGGGGTCGGTGCCATACTAGTACGTTTTACAAGCAGGGGTTGGTGCCGTACTAGTACGAGTAAATTCTAGCGGCTTCAAATCGAGGGGAAGAAAGCTGGTAAGCCTGCATGTGATAGAATGGGTCTATGTGGTAAGTGTGCGCAGTAGGAAAAAAATCTATGCACCTGCATTGCATTGTGGGAGTGGTAATTCAGTGCACCTTTGTCACCAAGCCAAGTGGTAAGGAATACCTCACTGCCGCAGTGTGAGTAGTAGGGAAGGCAGTGGAGGGAGTGGGGAAGACATTGGGGGAGTGGGAAAGGCAGTGGGATGAGTGGGGAAGACAGTGGGGTGGGTGGGGAAGACTGGGGTGGGTGGGGAAGACAGTGGGGGTGAGGAAGACAGTGGGGGGTGAGGAAGACAGTGGGGTGGGTGGGGAAGACAGTGGGGGGTGAGGAAGACAGTGGGGTGGGTGGGGAAGACAGTGGGGTGGGTGGGGAAGACAGTCGGGTGGGTGGGGAAGACAGTGGGGGAGTGGGGATGGCAGTGGGGGAGTGGGGAAGGCAGTGGGGTGGGTGGGGAAGACAGTGGGGTGGATAGGGAATACAGTGGGGAAGACAGTGGTTGGAAGGCTGGCTGGCAGGCAGGCAGGGTGGCTGGCAGGCAGGCAGGCTGGCTGGCTACCCGGCCGGCCGGCTGGCTGACCAGCTGGCTGGCTGACCAGCTGGCTGGCTGACCAGCTGGCTGGCTGACCAGCTGGCTGGCTGAACAGCTGGCTGGCTAGCTAGCTGGATCTGTCACACAGGTACACATAAATACATAGTGTAAATAACCTAGGACAAATACATAGTGTAAATTACAGAGGATAAATACAGTGTAAATTACCTAGGATAGCCCAAAGAATCCAGACTGTGGCAGTGTTGGTTCAATAGTGACTGTCTCTGAGACAGAAAGACAGACAGGTAAAACAGTGAAAACAAATAAAGGGAAGGCTGTGTACCCTCTTTTGTCAAATGTCATCACTCTTGATAAGACGAGGCTAACCCCTGGCTGGCTGGCAGGGAGGCAGGCAGGGAGAGTGGGAGTTAGGCAGGGAGAGTGGGAGTTAGGCAGGGAGAGTAGCAGGGAGGGAGGGAGGGAGGCAGGGGTTGAGGAAGGCAGGCGAAGGCTGCTACCCTCATTTGTCAAATGTCATCTCTCTTGATAAGACAAGGCTAACCCCTGGCTGGCTGGCAGGGAGGAGGCAGGGAGGGTGGGAGGGGGCAGGGAGGGAGGGAGGCAGGGAGGGAGGGAGGCAGGGAGGGAGGGAGGCAGGGGTTGAGGAAGGCAGGCGAAGGCTGCTACCCTCATTTGTCAAATGTTATCTCTCTTGATAAGACAAGGCTAACCCTGGCTGGTTGGCAGGGAGAGTGGGAGGGAGGCAGGGAGAATGGGAGGGAGGCAGGAGAGTGGCAGGAGGTAGGGAGTGGCAGGAGGTTAGGGAGGCAGAGGGCTAAATGCAACAGTGAATTATTTCAGTAAATGCGTAAGAGGCACCATCAAATGTCAACTAGTAATTAGTTTAGGATAATAAATAAGATAAGAGGACCTCACCCCTTCAAATGTCACTTATGTAATTAGATTTGCATAAGACTGACACACCTTCCTTTAATAATAATAATAATAATAATAATAATTTAAAAATAATATAAATTTTTATTTATTATTATATTATACTCAACGGTATCCTAGGTAATTTACACTAAGTATAAATGTATTTATGTGTTTCTGTGAGATAGACACAGAGCCAGCCAGCTAGCCGGCTGACCATCCATGCAGCCAGCTGGTCAGCTAGCCAGCTGGTCAGCCAGCCTTCCAGCCAACTGGTCAGCAAGCCAGCCGGCTAGCTGGTCAGCCAGCAAATTGGCTGGCCATCCATCCAGCCAGCTGTTCAGCCAGCCAGCCAGCTAGCCAGCCAGCCAGCCAGCCAGCCAGCTAGCTAGCTAGCCAGCCAGCCAGCTGGTCAGCTGGTCAGCCAACCAGCTGGTCAGCCAGCCAGCTGGTCAGCTAGCCAGCCAGCTGGTCAGCTAGCCAGCCAACTGGTCAGCTAGCCACCCAGCCAGCCAGCTGGTCAGCAAGCCAACCAGCTAGCTGGTCAGCCAGTCAGCCAGCAGTTATTGTGTAGTATTCAAGGAGTGTATATATACAAAATATGGTTTATATTGGTCTCACAGGACATAAAAGTTACTTGGAAAAATAAAATATTAAAAAATAAAAGAAAAAAGCAGAAAAAAAAACTATTACCGGCCAACCGGAAGTCACCGATGTTGCTGTCAGCGGTTCAATTTTGGTCAACTTGAAGCCTCCATATCTCCGTAAGTATTGATCGCAAAAAATTTTTGTTTAGCCATTTAGATTTAGAAAAAAAAAAAATATCATTTCATAAGATAAAATAATTTTTTTTTTTTCCGAATGTTTTTCGACCCCAGGAACACTTTTCTGAGAAGGCCTCTCGACCCCCAAAGGGTTAAGGTAAATACTATTATTTCTGTTACATTTGTAGCCTTAAGCAGTAAAAACAACATAATACATCACGACAATGAACTACAATTACATATTCACCTTCAGTTTTTGCAAGATCTGTTGGTCTAAAAAAACTTGTTTGGCTTTTTGGGGACTCTTAAGAACGTAACCCTATTTTTCCCATAAGTTCTTTTAATTATCTAACACGATTTTACCTAACACAATGTTTTCAGGAATGTAACTACCGTGCTAAATGACGGTCTACTGTATATATATACAGTGGACCCTCGGTTAACGAAATTAATCCGGTCCAGGAGCTATTACTTAATCTGAATCTTTCATAATCTGAAACCTTATTTCCCATAAGAAATAATGTAAATACAGTGGAACCCCGGCTTACGATGTTATCATCTTACGTTATTTTCGGTAACCGATATTTATAACGTAAGAAATTTGTTTGTGACTTACGATGTTTGCTTCGTTTACCGACATTCGTACCGGACCTGTCCGCTGGCGCCCAGCTGAGCGCGCACTCCAGGGAGCGTCAGTGCTATTGTTTACAAGCGAGAGCGACCACCCACCCACACCCACGCATTCATACCAGTATATTGTCATTATTCCACTGCTGTTTTTAGTGCTTGCAACTGCTAAATAAGCTACCATGGGTCCAAGGAAAGATCCTAGTGCTAAGCCTGTGGCAAAGAGGAACAGAAATATATGTACGATAGAAGTGAAGAAGGAGATAATAGAAAAATATGAAAGTGGAGTGCGTATCAGTGAGCTAGCCAGGCTGTATGGTAAACCCTATTCTACCATCGCTACCATTGTGGATAAGAAATATTCAAGTAAAATCAAGGAAGCTGTTGTTGCAAAAGGTGCATCTGTGATCACAAAACAGAGACCACAAGTGGTGGAAAATGTGGAAAGGTTGTTGTTGGTGTGGATCAACGAGAAACAGTTAGCAGG